>JAODAL010030252.1:0-50254 GCA_025379985.1 Phyllomedusa bahiana | reverse complement strand
ATCACGACCGGCATCACAGACCAGGTACCAGGTATTTTAAACTTGTACATTTCACATCATGCTATGCCATGAAAAAGGGAGCATCGGCTCCGAAACGCATCGGTTTGATGCGATTTCTTTGGATGTTTTAACTTTTTTTAAATAAAAAACGGAACCCTTTTCACCTTACCTGGAGTGGTGCATTCGCTGGACTTTTTGTTGTTTGTATTTGGTTTCTGACGAGGAGCTTTCAGTCAAGTCGGGTGTTCCCTTACTCATTCTAGGACCAGGTGAGCTGACCGAATCTTTTTCCATTCATTGTATATCAACCTGTGCTGACTACAAAATTGCTGGATTCTAATTTTAGGTGGTTTATATAAACCCAATGCTGAATGGGCAAATTGAAAAGAACACCTATCTGAAATGTATACTGATAATAAAAGTGGAGTTTTGCACCTAACAAAGAGACCTGCATTTACTAGAAAAGATGTGTATCCTAATATAAGTTCAGGCAGCCCAATATCCAGGAAACATTTCAATAGAAAACTGTTAATAATAAAGCTATTGCAGTGCAATGTCTACACTAAGTCTTGGTGAACTATATCCAGTATTCTTTAAAGAGCTTGTCTGTGTTCGCCCACACACCCCCCCCCCCCACTCCACCCTGTGACTTTACAGCGGTAGATGCTCCTTTAAAATTTTCTACCTAACTACATAAAATCTTCAAATCTCTGATCTAACTAAGTTCTAAGGATCACACAAACCCAGTAGAGCTTTCTCTGTGAAGAAATAAATCATTTACGCTGAGCTGTTTGGACACAGGCAGAGCGCACATCCTACTGTATGAGACGTGACAGACACTGATCATGAACAGGAAGGGCTGTTCTATGTAAAACGATTTTCAGGGTGATTTTTCCAGCCAATCGCAACCATACACATCCCAGTCATGACGTCACACACACATCTCACCCTGCTCTATTCTGTAAGCTGATTTGCTGGCCGCCAAAATGACAGGAAGCGCTGAAAATGGCGCGATATTAATAGATGATGAACAGATTTTAACCTAAATTATCGCGTGATCTAAAAAATCCGATCATATATAAGAAAACGTATAAGAAAAAGTAGAAAACTTTATTTAGACGACTATAATACAAGCGTTAAAAGTCCAAGAGCCATACTTGCATATGAACGAGCCTAGTCCTTAGTGTGAGCCATGGCTTCTGGTATATTTCGAGAGCGTGGATTCATGCAGAGCATGTAGCAGAGTGAAAGCAGTCTTTCCAGGCTGGGCGTAACACACCTGTGCGACGTTTCGAGAGGCGGTGCCCCTCTTTCTCAAGCATGTGTGGCGTAATGCATGTTCTCCTTATATATCATGAGTTTAAACTGTTTAATATCTATTGCTATAGTATGTATATATAAAAACATAATTAAAAACAACTTTTACAAGAACACATTTAAATTAAGTATCTCATTGAGCCCCTTGGGTTTTAAAACGTATCAAGCCTATGAATCCAAAAGGCCTCTCTACGTAACATTATGTTTCTATTGGAATACCTTCTCTGTCTTGTATCTGCTCCAAAACCACACCCAGCGTAATTCTGCTAACCCATGTTGATTTCATAAAAATGTTTTTGCTAATGTGCTCTCTCCGTCTATTTTTTCTTTAACATTGATATTTATATTATGATCTTTATTCATTCTGTCTTTGTATGTGCGGATTGTAGAGCGATGTTCATTAAGTCTAATTTTTATTGGTCTAGTTGTTTGTCCAATGTATCCCATGCCACAGGGCATTTTAAATTTAAAAATATGACATTTTTACTGTTACATGTATAAAAACCTTTAATATCAACAGAATAGCCCTTTGTGGTGTGGGGAACAGATGGACCACGTATAATTGAATGGCAATTTTGACAGTTAAGACAGGCAAAGGTGCCAACTCGTTGTGAAGATAGAGTAGACTGATATATTTCTTTCCTACTTATATCAGATTTAGTAATGATGTTACCAATAGTGTACGGTGATCCTTGACACACAAACTTATATTAAAGAAGCTGAAAAACAGCTTCAAGATCAGGAAGTTTATAGACAAATTGACAAAGACCCCACTAAAGAGTTTAATGCAATCATCAAAAATATTTTAGAAGAAGCCCAGACTAACGGCATTATTACACAACAAATGTATACTATCCTTTACAATGAACATCCCCGCACACCAATTTTTTATTTAACACCAAAAATTCATAAATCTTCTAACAACCCTCCCGGACGCCCTATAGTGTCCGGGATAAATTCCATCTTCGAACCCATTGCCACGTATGTTGACCAATTTTTACAGAAATATGTTAAGATAAAAGATCATTAAGAGATACAGGTCAATTGCTTCAGATTTTACAAAACACCGACTGTCAAGATGTTACTCTATTTGCTACCTTAGATATTAAATCTCTATATACAAATATTCCTTTGCAGGAAGGTATGGAAGCGGTAAAATTATTATGTCAAGATCCCACACTGTCCAATCGAGAAATTAATTTTTTATTAACACTTTTGGATATTATTTTAACCAAAAACTATTTTAGGTTTGGGCAACAATATTATATGCAATTACAAGGGACCTCGATGGGTTCACCGGCAGCATCTGGCTATGCTAATATCTACATGGCCCAGTTTGAAAAAACTTACGTTTTCCAACAAGAACAGCATCCATGTATTAAACTGTGGTTAAGATATGTCGACGATATCATTATATTTTGGACAGGTACACGTCAACAACTAGACAACTTTATCCAGGAATTAAATAGTCACCACCGTCTAATCCAATTTACTGCTACCGTTCATGAAAACACCATTACTTATTTAGATGTAGAGATCAGAAAACAAGATACAAAAATACAAACTAAACTATACACCAAACCTATGGAAAAAAATAACATCTTACATAAAAAAAGTCACCATGCTCCAAATGTATTTAAAGGTATCCCGAGGAGCCAATTTATAAGAGCAAGACGTATATGCTCTGATGATCAGATGTATCTGCAACAAATGAAAAAATTGGTAACAAAGTTTACTAATAGAGGATACAATAGAATAGAAGTGGAACAAATAGGTATGGAAGTCTTTGAAAAAAGCAGACAGGATCTTCTTTTGTCTAAAAATAGAACTAAACCAGATAGATTTATGTTCATTAGCAAGTATGGTACAAAAAGCCAACAGATAGAACGAATAATAAAAAAACACTGGCACTGGGAAAACTATTGGTAACATCATTACTAAATCTGATATAAGTAGGAAAGAAATATATCAGTCTACTCTATCTTCACAACGAGTTGGCACCTTTGCCTGTCTTAACTGTCAAAATTGCCATTCAATTATACGTGGTCCATCTGTTACCCACACCACAAAGGGCTATTCTGTTGATATTAAAGGTTTTTATACATGTAACAGTAAAAATGTCATATATTTAATAAAATGCCCCTGTGGCATGGGATACATTGGACAAACAACTAGACCAATAAAAATTAGACTTAATGAACATCGCTCTACAATCCGCACATACAAAGACAGAATGAATAAAGATCATAATATAAATATCAATGTTAAAGAAAAAAAGTACGGAGAGAGCACATTAGCAAGACATTTTTATGAAAATCAACACGGGTTAGCAGAATTACGCTGGTGTGTTTTTGGAGCAGATACAAGACAGAGAAGGTATTCCAATAGAAATGATACTGTTACGTAGAGAGGCCTTTTGGATTCATAGGCTTGATACGTTGAATCCTAAGGGTCTCAATGAGATACTTAATTTAAATGTGTTCTTGTAAATGTTGTTTTTAATTATGTTTTTATATATACATACTATAGCATAGATATTAAACAGTTAAACTTATTATATATAAGGAGAACATGCATTACGTCACACATGCTTGAGAAAGAGGGGCACCGCCTCTCGAAACGTCGCACAGGTGTGTTACGCCCAGCCAGGAAAGACAGCTTTCACTCTGCTACAGGCTCTGCATGAATCCACGCTCTCGAAATCTACCAGAAGCCATGGCTCACACTAACGACGAGGCTCGTTCATATGCAAGTATGTCTCTTGGACTTTTAACGCTTGTATTATAGTCGTCTAAATAAAGTTTTCTACTTCTTCTTATACGTTTGCACTACGATATATATGAAGCATTTAGACCAAATGGAAGATTGGTCCATACGCAGACGATACCATTAGTGTGCCTCAATTGGAGCAATTTCATATTTTGGCTTGTGTATACCCCATACCTATACAAAAGACTAAAAAATCCGATCAACATAAAAACTGTGCCGATGTCAACTTTGTCGATAATAATCGCTCAACACTAACAGTTACCCTTTAAGTAACAAATCATGAGAGCTGTACTATAAAGCTGCTGAATACCTACCTAGATAAATCCCCCTACTTACACTTGAACATTGCCAAATTTCCTTGCAAGATCTTGAGACAGCTGAGAAACAAACCATGTTCAGCTACAACAGAGATCTGAAGATAAATTCCCCTTTCTTCTACGAAAATTGAACCATATACAGTTTGATTTGCCTTTCGGGAATGTGGAAAAGCTGGATAACTTGCTCAGTGTAAGAGTGTTTACAGTTTTTCAATTTTTATATTGCAGATTTTTCCAAACATGGTAGGAATCAATTTTCCTACAATTTTTGCCCAAGATGCAGAAAAAAAGTATTAGAGGTTATTCACATGAGGTATTTGGACACCAACTATAGGAACAGATTCCGCGCCCAGAATCAATGTCAAGACCGAGTGTTCAGTGTTTTACACTTTACCCTATATAAAATCAATAGAGATGGGCGAAATGATTCTAACAAAGTGTAATTCGTGTAAAATTTCAGGAAAACTTCGGTTCTGAACGAAGTCGAACTTTGGGGTACTTCGGGTGAACGAAGTGTGCTTTTGATTGATAAAATGGCTGCGAGCACATGGCGCTACATGGGGCAAAGCACTCTGGGAGGAAGAAGGGCATAGCCTGCATGACATGTGCAGAGATGAAGCCAATCAGAGACCGGCGGGATTCTGTGACGTCACCGCACTATATAAGTCTGGGCGCGACGCCGGGAGCTCACACTCCTCTCACTGTACTGATCAGGGAAGGTGCTGCCACGGCTGATTGTGATAGCTCTCACTGAAGAACTGATTTTTATACAGCGATTTTTGTGGGGTGTCTCAGCTTGTCTCAGAGACTGTTCTCTTAATGTTCTATTTCTGATTTTTTGGTGTATTGGATCTGAAATCCAGTGTGCGTCCACTGCAGCTGCATATACATTCAATATCCAAGTGGGATCTAAGCCAGTTCCTGTTGTATTCATTTAAAGAAACAGCGTTTTTACAATACAAATACCACTTAATTTTTGGCTGCTCAATTCTATTGCGCAATTTACATCCAGGGGTTAATTAAGCGTTGTTTTGCTGTTGTGCTCACCCCAAGAAACCGTCATTTTCAACGCCAAAATATATACATTTTTCCTGTAGCATAATTCACAAGCGAAGGTTAATTACAATTTTATCTCTTGTTGTGTGGCGTAGAAAACACGCAATTGTAACACGATACATATCTACTCGTTTGTTGTGACCCAATTGTTTGGCGCAATTTACATCCATGGGTTTATTAAGCGTTGTTTTGCTGATGTGCTGACCCAAAGAAACCATCATTTTCAATGCCAAAATATATACATTTTTCCTGTAGCATATCCGAAAGTTAATTAAGCCTGTTTGTGCTTTTATATTCAGTAAAATACATAGAGTTTTTAAACGGCACATACAAGTCAATTTTTCCTGCCCATTTGTGGAGCGCAATTTGTATCCAAGGGTTACCCAAGCTTCTTAGTGGGTTCATTTGGCGTCAAATACAGGGTGTGTATTTATCATATACAGATATCTTCATCAAACAGTGTCTGTACATTTTAGAACAAACAGTATGTCAGACAGAGAGGTGGCAGGCTCTTCACCTGCGAGTGGCAGAGGCACAAACATTCCAGGCCCAAGTCGCAGCACAGCAGGGGACGTCGCAGCAGGGGTCACTCGGTGAGGCCACAACTGCCGCTGTCATCTAGCGGCCGTGTGTTGTTCAGCAACCCAATGGTTCTTGATTGGTTGACTAGGTCATCCACTTCCTCCCAGATGACATCTGACAACCCCAGCCAAGAGTCCGTGGGATCGTCAGACACAACCCTTAGTTGGCATGGCCCGGGAGCGGGTCAGCGGCCCCCACCTGTCCTCAACCCGCCTCTGTCCCATCCGGTTCCCTCAGCCAGAGATCTACTATGTGGTCTGGGCTCAGCGCCACTATATAGCGAGGATGAACAATTTGAGGAGGGCAGTCAGCAGCTACTTGGCAGCGAAGAAATGGGGCCAATATCCCCTGCTTCTTGCAGTAGGCGGAAAAGTATAGATGTTGAGAGTGGCATGGGAGGTCATGTTGTGAGGGGTCAGCCTCTGCATACCAAGACCGGTGATGAGGACAGCAGTGACGATGAAACACAAATAGATGATGATGTAGCCGACCGCACTTGGGAGCCGGGTGAGGCAAGGGCTTCATCATCGTCAGGAGAAGAGGGCGTCAGCTTGCGCGTCAGGCAGCGGCGCAGCCAGCAAGTGGGTCGTGTGGCCGTGAGTCAGCAGGATAGCAGCAGTGTGAGGTCGGGAGCCAAGTGGCCACGGGGTAAAAAACCCGCTTCGCAGGTCCAAGAAAGTAGCGGCACAGGGGCTCAGCGAGGCAGCGGCGGCAGTAGTCACTCAGTGCGGAGCATTGGCGGTAAAATCCGATACTCGCCGGTGTGGCAGTTCTTTGCTAAGACACCGGAGGAGCCGAATATGGGTATATGTAGAATCTGTAAGCAGAAAGTAAAGCGTGGCCAGGGAGCTAACGTTGGCACCACGGCCCTGCGTCAACACATGCAGCATCACCATCCGGTGGCCTGGGAGAAACGTGGCTCAGATGTGGTGGTCCATCCTGCCGCCGCAGCAACAGCAACAGCAGCAGCGCCCAGTGGCACGCATGCCATTGCAGCCAAACAAGGCTCCACCACCTCTGCAGAAGGGAGCTGTTTCTCTTTGACATCATCTCCCGGTCCAGATGCTCCTGCTCCTTGCTACTCATGGCGCCAGCAGTTGTTCAGCGAGGCGATTGCAAAGAGTCAACAGTATGCGTCCAACCATCCTAAGGTGCAGCAGCTGACCGTGCTCCTGTCCAAGTTGTTGGTACTGCAGTCCCTCCCTTTCCAAATGGTGGACTCTGCACCATTCAGAGAACTAATGGCTTGTGCCGAGCCGAGATGGAGAGTTCCAAGCCGTAATTTATTTTCCAAAAAGGCAGTGCCTGCACTTCATAAATATGTAGAACAGAAGGTGGTCCAGTCCTTAAGCTTATCGGTTTGTTCCAAGGTGCACGGCAGCACGGACGTCTGGAGCTGTAACTACGGTCAGGGCCAGTACATGTCCTTTACGGCCCACTGGGTGAATGAGTTTCCCGGGCCCCAGGCACACCAACAACTTGGACAGGAGACGCCGCTTTCTCCTCCATGTTGTCAAACTAAAGTTCCTGCGCCAATGTCCGGCTCCTCCTCCTCCACCACCACCACCATCTCAGCCTCCACAAGTACTGCTCCATCATACCACATGTGTAGGGCACAGCAGTGTCACGCAGTTCTACACCTGGCTTGCCTCGGCGAACGAAGTCACACGGGAGGAACTGCTCCGCGTCATGCAGCAAGAAATAGATGTTTGGCTTTCTCCGCGCCAACTGCAAATCGGAATCATGGTGACGGACAATGGGAGGAACATGGTGTCTGCGCTGTACCGAGGAGGGATGGTTCATGCGCCATGCAGGGCGCATGTGTTCAATCTGGTTGTGAAAAGGTTCCTGAAGTCTTCCACCGATCTTCAGAACATTCTGAAAATGGCCAGGAAACTGTGCATGCACTTTATCCATTCGTACAAAGCCAGGAACACCCTCCTCGAGTTGCAGCGGCAGACCGCCTCCCCCAACACACTCTGATATGCGATGTTTCCACCCATTGGAATTCCAGCCTGCACATGTTGGACCGACTGTATGAACAGAGAAAGGCCATTAACGATTTTTTAATGATCCAGGCAGACAGAAGTACTCCCCTGTGTAACTTTGATGTCAGCCAGTGGCAGCTCATGCGTGACACCTGCCGTTTGTTGAGGCCATTCGAGGAGGCCACGTTATTTGTCAGTCGCCAGGACTACGGGATGAATAACGTCATTACACTGCTTCATGTCCTGGAACAGATGCTGAAAAATCTGTCTGGGCAGGGGACTGGAGACGTGGCGACTACATCTCGTGGCCACATGAGTCCGGTGGGGACTGAAATGAAGGAGGAGGAGGAGGACATTGGAGCAGAAGCATTGTCTGGTGAAATGAGTGGATTTTCTACCCAGGTGACAAGAGAGGAGGAGCAGGAGCAGCTGGAAGAGGTGGATGGAGATGAGGAAGACGAGGCAGATGACCCCCAAGCACCGTGACAGTATACAGTGGAAATGGAGGCAGGGAGCCCCTCGGAGTCACTTGTGCAGATGGCCCGCAGCATGCTTATTTGCCTGGCTAGTGACAGCCGAATAGTCAGCATCCGGCAGAGGGATGACTTCTGGCTCTCCACCCTATTGGACCCTCGCTACCGGTCCAAAATGGGAGACTTTTTCCCAGCTATTGAGAGGGAGGACAAACTCAAATACTATAGGGAAATCCTCTGTAATCAGTTGGCCGCTGCCTATGTGCGGCATCGTCCCTCCTCTGACAGGTCTGACTGGGGGGTTTCTCAGCGCTCACGTACTACTGCAGCGGCTGCTGGGGGAAGGTGTGGGGGTAGGAGCAGTACCAGCTCCATCACCAGTAACCTAAGTCTGGAGTCACTGATGAGTAGCTTCCTTCACCCGCCTAGTGAGGAGGGTAGTAGCCAGCAGCAGGACCTGGAGCAGACCCTGAACCAACAGGTGGTGGCCTACTTGGACAGCACTCTGCCACCCCAGTTAGAAGATCCGCTGGACTACTGGATGTGTGGCCGCAACTTGCCGAGTTTGCAGTGGAGAAGCTGTCCTGCCCGGCCAGTAGTGTGGCATCAGAGCAGGTGTTCAGTGCGGCGGGGGCCATCGTTACCCCAAGGAGAACCCGCTTGTCCACGGGAAATGTGGAACGACTGACCTTTGTCAAGATGAATCAGGCGTGGATCGGCCAGGATTTCCACAGCTCAGCCTCAGCTACTATTCTGATGCCACCACCCGCCTGATGCCACACATCTGCTGACAGTTTCTCCATCTGCCACCAACCATCTTTACCAGGGACTGGTATTGCCACCCACCTCCACACTGTGTCATTGTGCCACTGTCTGACCTCATGCTGCTGCTGTGGCTGCTGCTGTGACCTCCACACTGTGTCATTGTGCCACTGTCTGACCTCATGCTGCTGCTGTGGCTGCTGCCGTGACCTCCACACTGTGTCATTGTGCCACTGTCTGACCTCATGCTGCTGCTGTGGCTGCTGCCATGACCTCCACACTGTGTCATTGTCCCACTCTGTGGCCTACTCCTGTTTTTGCCACCTCCAGAATGTCATTGTGCCACTGCCTGACCTCATGCTGCTGCTGTGGCTGCTGCCGTGACCTCCACACTGTGTCATAGAGCCACTGCCAGACCACATGCTGCTGATGTGGCTGCTGCCGTGACCTCCACACTGTGCATCGGCACTGTCTGACCTCATGCTGCTGCTGTGGCTGCTGCCGTGACCTCCACACTGTGTCATTGTGCCACTGTCTGACCTCATGCTGCTGCTGTGGCTGCTGCCGTGACCTCCACACTGTGTCATTGTGCCACTTTCTGACCTCATGCTGCTGCTGTGGCTGCTGCCGTGACCTCCACACTGTGTCATTGTGCCACTGTCTGACCTCATACTGCTGCTGTGGCTGCTGCCGTGACTTCCACACTGTGTCATTGTGCCACTGTCTGACCTCATGCTGCTGCTGTGGCTGCTGCCGTGACCTCCACACTGTGTCATTGTGCCACTGTCTGACCTCATGCTGCTGCTGTGGCTGCTGCCGTGACCTCCACACTGTGTCATTGTCCCACTCTGTGGCCTACTCCTGTTTTTGCCACCTCCAGAATGTCATTGTGCCACTGTCTGACCTCATGCTGCTGTGGCTAGCGCCGTCACCTCCACACTCTCTCACTAATGTTGCCACCTGAGCTCTCGGCTTGTTTTTTTCCAGCTTTCGCTGCTATGACTTTATCGGACTACATTCCCGCTTCAGTTTTTTGGTCAGTTTTGCCCTCTTAAGTGCCCAGGGAATTTTATAGTGAAGCGATTCTAAGAGCGGCAGCAGTCATGTGCGTGTCATACTAAAACACAACATTGTATGAAGACCAAACCAAGCTCCCTCTGCATATTTAAGCATGGCACAACATTATACAGCACCCTGCAGGCTCTGTGCAGCCTGGATATATCTGTTTTTTAATGTGATTCGTGCCGAAGTTATTCGCAACGATATTATTTTTTGCCGAGAAATTCGGTGAAGTGAACGAAACGAATTTCGGGAAATTCGCCCATCTCTAAAAATTAACGTTGTCATTCAGACAATGCTGATTTTACATGGGTGATTATTGCTGTGTACTGTCCGTGCTGTCAAAGAATTGACATGTCAATTCTTTGCTGTGGATTACAGGCCAATAATAATAAAGTGCGCAAGGCAGAAATCTGCCTTAGCAGTCCAGGTAGTTTCCTCATTGAAATTTAAACGAAGAAACAAATGCGATTTTAACGTGAACACGTCTGCGCTGAAAAAAAGCAATGCAAGAATCTACCCTTAAAGAGGTTGTCCAATAAGCAAAACCAAAACATCCTCAAATTGCTTAAATCTTTATTTGTCTCCCTGTAAAGTGTTCTGCAGTAATTTGTGCTTTCTGGTGCTATATGTCGCCTTCCTACTTCAAGCCACATGATCCTTTGCTGGGCTTTTTCCTCCTTACCTCCCACCTCAGTCTCCCACCTCCTTAACTGCCTCCTCAGTGCGTGGCTCTAGTTTCCTACCACAAGTTCAAAACCTTGGGAAGCAGGACCAATAGGATGTGGCTTCAAAGCTAAATTAAAAAAGTCACACTCCCTTGGTCCCATGATCGCATGGGCTCCACACAGAGTACCTAACTTTGGAAATATATTATTCAGAAAATATTTTTTTCCAATGCAGTAAACTACAGCTACTACAGCTACACACAGTAACTAAATGTAAAGGAAAGCAACATAAATTAAACTCAAACACTCCATACTCCTTTCAAGTCCCTAAGGATTATTCAGTTAACAAACTCAATTAAGGATTAAGCACCAGCCTCTTTCCAGAACTTTTAATTATTACTGTGAAACACACACACACGTTCGCTATATATATATATATAGATATATATATATATATATATATATATATATATATATATATATACGACATCACTATGTTAATGGCCTGTTGCTGCTTTATATATTGGTGCCAGCAAAGAATGTATTGACTTAATGCTTCCTATAATATAGCAGAGTTATTGCTTTATAAAATGCTGTTGTCAAGTGGTATAAAGAGAATCTGGTAATCTGGTCCACTTAAAATGTATAACACTGAGATGCAGTTTGCATATTTTGGATTTACAAATGTATTATGGAAATTCTTACATTGTGCCCAAAGTAGATTGAGTAGGCTTGTATTCACATTAAAATTCAATTTGCGGCTCATGAATAAATTGTACACAATTAATGATTTCAGAACTATTGTTAGTATCAGTATGCATTGGTAAAAGAAAGGTTAATGTACCAGCCATTTTAAATGTATTTCAGGAAAAAAAAAAAATATTTTACCCTTTGTTTGGAAGGATTTAATGATTTAACCTTGTCAATAAGTATGCAGTGTTTATCCCAAAAACTGTGACCTTCTGTTATAACCTTTGTTCAGCTGTCAGACTAATTGTATAGAACTCTGCCAAAGTGTGGGCAATAGAACTGGAAACAGAACAAACACTGGGTAGATGCTTTCTCGATTTATGCACTAGCCAAGTGAGGTGGCACTCTATGTTGTACATTTGCAAGTTAGCATGCAATATTGAATTGTTACAGATTCCAAATACTGCATATTTTATTCTATGCCACTCAAAGGATAAATCTAATACTATAGTTTTAGCATAACATGTGAAAAATAAGGGTACATACAGTACTATAAAACATAACGTTTAATAAATACTCTAAAAATGTATCAAACATATGTATCCAGTAACATTACTAAAGACATAAACATATCAAAATATCCCAAAATACAAGGGTATAGTATGTGGGTAAAAATCTGCGCAGAAGAAATTGCCCTCTCAAGCACTACAAAATGTGAGCACAGGATAGCCGCCCCAAATAGGGCAACCCTTTCAGGATCCCGTCCTTATTGCCCACTGACCATTACACTGACCCACAAATGGTACAAAACAGCCCCAACATGTTTTTGTGCACCAATAACACTTCTTCAGGAGACAGATTTGGCATCTCAAAAGGTAGCATAAAAAAACAGAATATCACTTAAGCAAGTTCAGTAAACCAATAGTACTGAAAAGCACAAGATAACCTTAAAATCACTGCAGTAAGGAAACATTAACTACAAGAAGTTACCTTGGTGGTGACAGGGAACTGGGCATGGTGACTTATTCCAGCTTCAAATCCTGAAGCGTGTTAGATATAAAGCTCCCTGGAGAGGTGAACCCATGGTCAGGCCTACTTACCAGGCCTAACAAGGTACTGGAATAGAAACTAAGTAAGCTATTTAGGAACAAAGATGTTGCCTACACTGCTCCTGCATACAATAGATGCTGCTGCTTCTAAGGGAAGACTCGTGCTTGTTATAAGTAAGCCGAACTTCCGGTTCCAGCCCTCAGGCTACGTGCGGGGAGGAACCTAAGCAGTCCCCATGGCGATCACTGTAAACACAGTGATGGTGTCCGCAGTGTCAGCAATATGTACACTCGTACCTAAACGACAGTTGACAAATTAAGAAAAGCAGTCTTAAATATGGCAGTTATACACTAAATCAGCAGATAAAAGCCAACTACCATGAAGTAATATATTATGTGACTACAAGTGACAAAATAAAAGGTAAGCCCTGGACTAATATCAATTCTAATACCTGGTAAACAAAGAGAACCATATGTGTTAAGGAGGTAGAAATATATTCAATGCATATTAAATATTCTGATATTAAAAGACAGTTGAAACTGAGTAATGTCTATAAAGGTCAGAATAGAATGCTTTTCTGGATTAAAAATAGAAAATTATATAATGAACAAATGATAATTAAAGAATTAACCCCCACCCAAAATACAAAGTAAAGAATTGTTAGTGCTCACCAGATTCCAATAGAATTCTTTAAGAAGTAGCAGCCCCCATGCATATCCTCCTGATGCAAATGGAGGAAGCCCCATCGGACCTCGGGCATGAACTTAGACGTTTCCAAAAATATTGTTTTGTCCTTCAGCATCAAAACACTTAAAAGTTAAAAATATATTTTCTATTTCATAACATTTAAAAGCATATGGATACCATACTCTGATACGTTTCGAGCAATGCCACTCTGAGTCGCAGAGGATGTAAGCCATATGCTTTAAATGCTATGAAATAAAGGATACGTTTTAACTTTTAACTGTTTTGGTATTGCAATCAACATACCAAAGAAAACACAACAGAAGTTTATTTATGTGAAACAACAAAAATAAAGTTGTTTATTGAGACCATTGTGAGACATGATTTTCAGTGTAAAGATCCAAAATGCCGCTGATGTATGTTAGAGAAGTCACTGATAAGTGTGAGCAGCAATATCTGTACAAGCGAATGGTAGATAGGGAACTCACTATATTCATTCCCAAGTAACACCAGTTGCATGTGGAAATCCAGTGAGGAAGATGCATAGGAGATGCTTTAGGTAGCTTTATTGACTGTACCTTGAGGGACAAAATATAGAGGATGACTTATAAAAGTCAAAACAAATTCTCTTCTCCAGCTCTGTGTAACATGTCTGCTCAAATGGAGATACAGCTGAAATGCAGGATGTGACCTCACAAAATTGGAGAAGTAACCGAAAGCAAAGTCATTACGTCATCAATATCTTACATAACCATATACAACAGTGGCCCCAGGGTGGCAGTATAACATATGAAACATGATGTACAACAGACTTGACATTAAATACCAATATAATAAATGGATCACAATTGGGAGCCATAGCTGGGATAACACAGCCTCCCTCTGTTATTTTTTGTCCTAGTTGCCACGTCTGGCAGGGAGTTTGATAGGATTAATGGTCGTAAATATAATACTTTTGAGATCCCTTCTATGCATTGTATTAATATGATAGGGAATGGGGGTATCTCTGTTGTGGCGAATATTATTAATGTGTTCTCCTACACCTCTGAAACTCTCTGATGCTCTTTCTAATGTATTCTAGACCAAAACAACATGCGACTTTATAGATGACTCCCCTAGTTATGCAGTTCATAAAATGTCTGATTTGGACATTTCTGGAAAGAACCTTACTATGAAAGAGTTTTCTGGTTTCCACAAATGTACACTACCACACAACCACTGCATTTATAGCAACCTAATAGTGGTTGCCCAAGCCATGTTATGGGACCACTGCATGTGTTAAAGTGGCTATGAACAGGATGATCCCTCAAGTTTTTCCGTCTACTGTATGTGATGTGAGGGTACTCCCCTACTACATCTTTAAGTTCAGGATCAAGTTTCAGGATCTGTCAATTTTTGGTGGTCACCTCCCTAACTGTACTGGAGACTCCATCAAAATCTCCTATCAATCTGAAGACCGAACCTCTGGAATTGTTGGATACAACCTTAGTAGTCAGAAGAGACTCATAAGGGAGAGCCAAGGCATGCTTACAGGAGTCCCTAAGAATCTTATGTGGATAACCATTATCCCAGAAGTGCCTGTCTGCTGTATTCCACCACAGTTGTACAGTTCCTTCGAACACTCAAAAACTGACTGTTAGGGATCATCTTTTTAAGAGTGACAGGACGACTACTGTCCGATCTTGGAAGGAAATTTGTGGCTATAGATTTACAGTAGATAAATCTAGTTCTCCTCTATAGGTCTTTCTGGTAATGATATCCAGGAATGGTAAAGCATATTGGTTAATGTCAAAAGTAAACAGTAGACCCCAAATTGTCAAGATCATGTAATCAGGAAAGAACATCATCAATACCAATTGTTGGATTTATTAAAGATCAGATTGTCCTTCCACCAGCCCAGGAACAAAATAGCATAAGCTGGCTTGCAGGAGTTGCCCATAGCAGTGTCCCTAAGCTGGTGGTAAACCTGCCATTGAAAGCAAAGGAATTTCTAGCGAACACAAATTTCAATGATTGGAGAATAAAAGCACGTAAGTCTGAAACTGTATTTAAGTGGAACTTTGTAGCATGTAGAGCAGATGGATGAGGGATGGAGGAATATAATGCTTCTACATCTATGCTTGCCAAAAAAGAGACCTGTTGGACCGTATACCTTCCAAGTTATGCCAGTTCAGCCTATTGTCTTATAGTGTTGATCCAGAGGAAGGCAAAAACCTCCATGAGGTAGAAGCCAATTGTCCTTATTTTAGGGAAAAAAATCCTTCCCAACTACAGTCTGGCAATCAGAATAAATTCCTGTATCAACAACCCTTCTCCAGAATCCTAGTCACTTGTTATATTATTTCAATGCTCCCAAACTTTTTTTTTTAATACTGCTAGTGAGGTCACATTGACAAGTCGCTTTGACAAAGAGTTCCACAGTCTTACTGTTCTTACATTAAATAATCCCTTCTATGTTTATGTATAAACTTTCTTTTTTTCCAAACGTAGAGGATGCCCCCTTGTTCTAGTTATAGTCCAGAGTATAAATAGTTCTTGGGAGAGATCTTTATATTTATTGTAAGGTGGCAACAGCAGGAAGGGTGTACAATGGAGTATACATCCCAGCCAGGGTCCTCACATAAAACTTCAGATGCCTAGACATATGCCCCCAAGGTAAGGAGCCTTGGGGGCATGAAAGGCCAAAATTAGATGGGTGTCGACAGTATAGACTGTCGACATATGGTTAATAGGTTTAATGTGTTAGTATGGCTTCCAGCCCTTCCTGGGTCGGCCTTTCATTGGGAGTGAGAATAGAGCAGGGTGGGTGCTCACTCCCCATGGTTCCACTCCAGGATTTACCTGGAATATATAAGTCAGCAGGTAAGCTGATTAGAGGTGGTTACAACCCCTGACTACCTTCAAGTCTTGGGTGGAGACATGCTTGAAAACCAACAGGAAAACTTACAAGTTGATAATAAGTTGGTCTGTGTTAGTTAGAGCCCAGACGGGCAGGTGTTTGTTTTGTTTATAGTTGTGCATGTCTTGCACTTGCTTTTGTTCCGTTTGCTGCTTAATAAAAATACAGAGGCCCTGTATTTTTGCACCTGAAGATCTGTCTCTGCCTGAAAGTACACGTGTGCCAAGATCCCAGAGCCGCTAGAGCTCACATGACATATTTTTTATGTCATCCAAACCCGTCTTTAATCTAAACTGAAAAACCCTAATTTTGCTTATCTTTCTTGGTAGTATAGTCGATCTAATCCTTTTATTGTTTTTGTTGCCTGCCTTTAAACCTGTTCAAGTACTATGATGTCTTTTTTGTGCACTGTTGCCCAAAACTATACACAATATTCCATGTGTGGGCTAACCAGTGGCTTGTATAATGGGAGAATAGTGTTTTCATCATGTGCATCTATGCCACTTTAAATACACCCCATAATCATGTTTTACCTTGGCAGCTGCTGCCTGACACTGGCTGCTACAATTAAGTTTGCCATCCACTAAGATTCTCAAGTCCTTCTCCCCGTCACTTTTACAGTTTTTCCATTAAACAAGTAATCATGTAATGGATTTTTCCTTCCCATGTGCATAGCCTTACATTTATTCATGTTAAACTCATCTGCCATTTTTCTGCCGAAGCCTCCAACCAGATCCCTTTGTAATAAAACATTATCCACTATTGTGCTAATTACTTTACACAGTTTAGTATCATCTGAAAATATTGATATTTTACTGTGCAATGCATGTGTAAGATCATTAATCAATATATTAAAAAGAATATATTGAATATAATAAAAAGAATAGGGTCCAATACTAACCCCCTTATTCTTTCTTGTCTAGACTACTGTATCTCCTTGCTTAATGGTCTACCTCTCTGTAAGCTCTCCCCTCTCCAATCTGTCCTCAATGCAGCAGCTAGGCTCGTCTTTCTTTCCAGCCACTATATTGATGCCTCTACCCTTTGTCAGTCACTGGAATGGTTGCTCATTCAGTACTGAATATAGCATAAACTCATCACTCTCACCCATAAAGCTCTCCAAAGTGCTGCACCCATCTACATCTCCTCTCTCCTATTGTCTACAACCCTACCCATTCCCTGCGCTCTGCTGATGATCTTAGATTACATGCCTCAGTCATCTGAACCTCCCATGCCCAACTCCAAGATTTTGCATGTGCTGCACCAGTTCTCTAGAGCATGCTACCCCATACAATCAGGCACACTTATAAACCTTCTGTTATTCCCTGTACTTGGGCACTCACCGGAGCTTATCTATATATAGATGTATATTCTGGGTGGCAGGTTCATCCACTTTTTATGTAAACTACCCTATATTTATGTAGGGTCATTATGTAAACCAAGCACTTTTCACCCTTCGTCTCACCCATACACACCAATAGATTGTAAGCTCTCACAAGCAGGGCTCTCACACCTTGTGTCTGATCTGTAAGTAGCTGTTTAATGTGTAATGTTCAGTTTTATCTGTACTTGCACCCTTTAAATTGTAAAGTGCTGCGAAATATGCTGCGCTATAAAAATAAAGATTATTATTTTTATTATCACTGCACTAGTAACCGGAATCCAGTCTGAATATGTATCATTAATCACTACCCTTTGTTTTCTATCACTGAGCCAGTCACTTACCTATTTGCAAACATTTTCTGCCCAGTCCAAGCATTTTCATTTTACTTACCAACCTTTTATGTGGCACATATCAAATGCTTTACAAAAATCCACATATAGGGTTCTCACAGGATATTTCACACCACATTGTGAACTGTGACATGTATTTTTATCAATTAAAAAATATGTATGCTTCTTTCACTAATTGTTGCATGTATTTCACATACATACTGTCCATCACCTCAGCAGAACACCGTATTATGAAAATCAGTGCTTACAAGTTTACTTGTTCAAAATACCTCACCTACGTATAAGGCTATGTTCACACTGTGTATTTGCAGGGCGTAATTACGCCCCGCAATTACGCCATGTGGACGGCGGCGGGAGCGGGGGAGGGAGCGGGTGGCCGGCACCTCGCCGGCCCATAGACTTTCATTACCAGCAGCGTGTATATGACGCTGGTAATTTACATGTCACTTATCTCCCCCCTCGGCGTGGGGGATGGGGAGTCACCCATTGTTCCTATTTAGTTGGGGAAGGATATAGACCCCCCAATAGGTAGGTATATATGTCTCCTCAGTAGGTAGGTATCTAAGTCCTATTAGTAGGTAGTTAGGTATATAGGTACCCTTGGTAGATAGGCACCCCTTAGTACATAGACGGTCATATATGACCCTTGCAGACTGTTTATATAGTCCCCCACAGTAGATAGGTGGGTAAAGCATGTAAGTAGGTACACAGTGGCTCCTGTAAGTAGATATACAGAACTTTGACTTGCAACTATTTTTGCTTAGTTCTGCAGATTCTTGTCATGTAACTGCATTGTTACTGTTTTGCTACCGGTGGTGGAACAATCTTTTTCTTTTTGTATACTACAAATTACAGTACAACCTGTTCTCACATTCCCTTAAAGCTCAGTGTGTTATTAGGTTGATTCCCAAGCCATGACTGTTGGAAGAATATGAAATGAAGTGCGTTCATTTATTCCAAAGCCAAGAGGTGGACATCCAGATAAGATATCGGTATCAACAGGTTGACTCATCATAAAGTTTATCAGTTCTGCCGCAACAAACATGGCAGTGGAGATGGCTCATATGTTTCATAATAGTGAGATCACAGATGTCCATGCAAGCAACATGTAACATGCATTACACAAGTCTGGAATGGTGGCCCAGAAAAAAGGTGAAGAAGTCTTGACTTCAATAGAAGTTTGGAAACGTGTAATTTGAAGCATTGAGATGAAACTCAATAAACTTGACTTGATGGGTGTAAATGGTCTGTAAGAATGAAGGGAAAAGGAGTCAATGGATCGAGAAATTGAAGGAACTGTCAAGTTTGGTTAAGGAAGCCTGATGATATGCAGTTGTTTGACAGTTAAAGGCATTGGATACTTGACCAAGTATCTTACAAGATGGGTTTCTTCGTTCACTCAAGTACTATGGGTATTAAAATGAAGACATAGTGTTCCAGCAGGAATAAATTGTTCAATGACAATGAAGTACAGATGTAGCAGAACTAAACAGAACAGATATTGCACCGTGACATCACAGCACAGAATGTTATCTCACCTTTTTCAATGCTTTTCAATGGCCTTTGTTTACAGATCAGAGCAGATAACTCGAAAAGCCGTGATATCACCGTCAAGCCAGACTCTGCTACATCTGTAGAGTTGCTGGATCGGCCCCCACAGTCCCCAGACCTCAACCCAATCGAACATTTGTGGGTAGAGTTAAAATAAAAAAAAGCTGGAGTCGACCAGTATACACAAACAATGGTAATATGTGGAAGTGACCTGGGATCAGATTTCGCTCAAGACATGCTTTAATGTGATCAAAAGCATGCCCAGAATGATTCAGGCACTGTTGAAAGCCAAAGGTAGATTTACAAAATACTAACAACAAAAAAAAACCTTAAACTTTAATCTTTTTAGGAGCAAAACATTAACAATGCAGTTACATGACAAGAATCTGCATAACTAAGCATATGCCAAATAGTTTCAAGTCAAATTTATGTTTGAGATAGCCAAGATGATTGTCTACCAAAATGATGGTAGTCTCACGTTCAAAGCTTTAGTGAATGGTGTTATATGGAATCTGAAAGTCAAAAGTTCAAAAAAATTGTTACCCTTTTGCTTGGCACTGTATGTCTCCCCAGTAGGTTATAGGTATTTAGGGCTCCTCAGTATGTGGTATATAGGTATATAAGTCCTTCTCAATAGGTAATAAGAATGTAGGCCCCCCCAGTATATAGGTAGGAATATAGGTCCGCCCAGCAGGTTATAGGGCCCCCCAGTATGTAGGTAGGTATAGATATCCCCCAGTGGGATATAGGGTCCCCCTTGGTATGTATAGATGTGTCCCCAGTATAAGTATGTAGGGCCTCCCAGTATGTAGGTAGGATTATAGGTCCCAATCAAAAGTAAGAATAAACCTAATAGTACTCACCTCTCCCCACTACCCTGATGAAGTTCTCGCTGCTCTATATGTCCTTGAATTGTTTGATTTCCTGATGCCGCGCATGATGACATACTCACATCGCCTGTGATGTATACTCCTGTATACTCCGGAAGGCTGCAAACCTGCTTGCAACCCACCTGAGTACTCCATGGGGCAGTAGTCTTTAAGTATATATGCATCCAGAGGAAGCATATACAGCTCAAAAGATTGCCGGTGTCCCGGCCCACAAGAGCAGCCCGGAACACAGCGACGGACTGGCTGCTTCTCGATTCGAACCAGTGACCTGTCACTTGGGAATCAACCTAATAACACCCTGAGCTGTTAGGGAATGTGAAAACAGGTTGTAATTTGTAGTATACAAAAATAAAAAGATTTTTAGGAGCAAAACAGCAACAATGCAGCTACATGACAAGAACTAAGCATATACTAAATAGTTGCAAGTCAGATTTATGTTTGAGATAGCCAAGATGATTGTCTATAAAATAAGGGTAGTCTTGTGTTCAAAGCTGAAGTGGGTGGTGAGATATGGAGCATAAAAGTCAAAAGTTCCAAACATTGTTACCCTTTTGCTTATCAGTGTAGTTCCACTTATGTAAAAGTGATGTAATGGTTCCATGTGTGAGCAGTGGTGTATATTGTGAGGGTTCAAAATATAATATCTAGTCACTCTAGATCATTAATTCTCATAAAGCTGCATAAGCTAAACTTAAAAGAAGAAACACTGTAATATCCCAGCACAGAATGTTATCTCAACTTCAATGCTTTTCAATTACTTTTCTTATAATCTATGATTAGATTACAAGGAAAGCCATAACCTTAAAGAGTACCTATCACCTCCATACTAACACACAAAAATTTATGAAATTATAAGCCTTTTCTCAAATATATGTCATAAGCAATCCAGAGGATTTCCCTCAGTTTTACAGGGAAACAGGTTTTACTTTCACTTTGTAACTCAGGAGATCCTTATCAATCTGTTGGGAGATACCAACTGTGCAGGGGGAGAAGAGGGCATTTAGGGTCATCTGAGTCTCACTACATACAGTAGAGCAGGCACAGCACACTAAGGCTATGTCTACACTGCAGTGGACAAAAAATTACCTGAAAGCCAAATACTACAAACTGAGTTTTCTGTCCACTGCCTGTCAAAAGCAGCTGAAAAAACGGCAGTTTATTCTTGCAATTTGCGTTTTATGGCACGGTTTTTACCCACGTTTTTTGCTTGTCTTCAAGTCTGGTTTTCAATGTATGCATAAATTAAGCCATTGGATGTAACTCCACCCTCCAAAAGGGTGGAAAGCACTTTTTTGCTTTTTTATGGAATCTTGTAGTTGTTTTAGGCTATGTTCACACGGCTTAAATGCGGGGCGTAATTACGCCCTGCATTTAAGCCGTGTGGCCGGGGGTGGGAGCGGGGGAAGGAGCGGAGGGTCGGCACCTCGCCGGCCTATAGACATTCATTACCAGCGGCGCGTATACGCCGCTAGTAATTCACATGTCAATTATCTCCCCCCTCGGCATATTCCCCAAGCAGGGAGAGGAGACGTAATCCATAGTTCTCTATGAGAACTGTGGATTACCGTAATGACTGGGATGTTTTCAGCCCGTAATTTGCGCACTCCGGCGCATAATTACGGACTGAAATATGTCCAGTTTTAAGCTGTGTGAACATGGCCTTAGGGATTTTGGCACTAGTAAAATTATCTTACTTTTGTAGCCAAAAGTCCTTTTTTTTATGGATTTTGGCGCTAAAATCCTTATTTTTACGGATTTTGGCACTAATAAAGTTATGTCGCTTTTTCCGCTAAAAATCTGTTTTCTTACGGATTTCGGCACTACAATACTTTTTTTTGCTGATTTTGGCGCTTATAGAGTTCTCGCTTTTGTCGCAAAAAATATGGGTTTTTACGGATTTTGCTGCTAATAAAGTTACCTCGCTTTTGTCACTAAAAATATGGGTTTTTTTTACGGATTTTGGCGCTAAAGTCCATGTTTTTATTGATTTTGGCGCTACTGTTATCTCGCTTTTGCTGCTAAAAATCCGGATTTTTACGGATTTAAATTTATCTACTAAAAAAAAAGGATTTTTAGCAACAAAAGCGAGATAACTTTAATAGCGCCAAAATGCGTAAAAGAAAAAGGATTTTAGCGTCAAAAAGCGTATTTTTAGCGACAAAAGTGTGAACTTTATTTTTGTGGATTTTGGTGCTAAAATCCGTAAAAAAATTGCGTATTTTGCCAACAAAAGCAAGATACATTTCTTAGCGTCAAAATCTGTAAAAAAGTATTTTAGTGCCAAAATCCGTAAGAAAAATATTTTTAGCGACAAAGGCAAGACAACTTTAATAGGGCCAAAATCCGTAAAAAGAGTGTTTTAGTGTTAAAATCCGTAAAAAAAAGGATTTTAACGCCAAAAAGTATTTTTAGCAACAAAAGCGAGACCTTTAATAGCGCCAAAAATCCGGAAAAAAGTATTTTTAGCAACAAAAAGGAGATAACTTTAATAGAGGCAAAATCTGTAAAAAAAAATCTTAGCGCCAAAATCCGTAAAAAAATTTATTTTTAGCATCACAAGCGAGATATCTTCCAAGAAAAGGATTATAGTGCCAAAATCCTTAAAAAAAATGTATATTTAGCATCATAAGGGCAAAAATCTTGAATTGCGCAAAAAAGTTACCGCCAAAAACATGATCATATCAAACACTTGTATGCAGAATTGAAAAAAGTATAAACTGTAACACCCACTATAGGAGGGACTAATCTCCTTGGTGGGTTTTCATTGAAAAATTGCGGCAAAAAAACGTACTTCGCTTTACATAGACTCCTGTAGTAAATATTCGCCCCAGCTCTGGCGTTTTTTACAACATGTTACAAAAGACGACCAGCAAAAAAACAAGCAGAAAAAATAAGCACAGTGTAGACAGCAGGCGGTTTTTACAATAGAAGTCTATGGGAGATGTTTTCAGTCGTTTTTTCAGTGTTTTTAGGAAATGAAAAACACTGAAAAAATTTACGTTTTTTTCTGTGCAGTGGAGACATAGCCTAAGGAAACAGTGTGACAGAGTTTACCTGTTGCTTCAGCCTCCTCTTCCATAGCACATAGGCATCTGTATTACACTGCTTCTGCTGTGCACATGATGTAGATTTACAGGCTCCCCCCTGCACTGTGGACTCTCCCAGCTCAGGAACCTTCAACTGTCATCACAGTCATCCATCAAGCTGTCATGTGCCGACTTGACCTGACTTCAGAGCTGTCTTAAAGGGCCAGCGCTTTTTTTAAAACTGAAATAAAGTTGAAATGCTTTGGTTTTCCTAATGAAGCTTATTTGAGAAAGTGTTTTAGTGTATTTTAGTCTTCTGTTACTTCATGAGGTTTGTCTGAAGGTAATAGGTACTCTTTAAGGGTTATTCTAAGTATTTATTACTTAATCATCATGACTCCAAGCTACTCACTGAGACTCCCAACCACAATCATATGTGTTACCTCTTCCCTGTTATTCAAATGTACATCCATAGGTGTAACTATAGCAGGAGCAGTCACAGCAACTGCTATGAGGACCAGAGCTTTAGGAGACTTCCTCAGGAGTAAGGACATTGTACTATTTCAGAGATAATTAGGGTTTTCCACTACCTGCCACTACCATGTGGGCTCTCTGACATAAAGCTCTTTATTATAGCTTCAGTTATTGCTACCTACACTGTTACTTGACTTTCCTGTCATTAGGCGTTGAGACCCTGTCTGTTTTGCTATGGGGCCCTATGAATGCTAATTACGCCCCTGTGTACAACTTTGCTATGGAGGAGTTTGTGCAGAGTAGTTACCAAGCGTTCATTCTCCATTTACAACTTATGACACTGACAGAAACAACCAAACACTGAAGGGTCCCTAATTGTAAACAGGTCTCAGGAAATGGACCCTTAATGATTGTATATGTATCACCTATCCAGTTGTCTTATCTTAGGTTTAAATACCTTTTGAAATCATACATAAATATTAGACACAAGAAAAATATCTGCATCCATAATATATATTTATCATAGGTGCTTCGACTATTAAAATAAAAATCTGACATCCAATTTTTTGATGATTACTGGTATTTTTTAAATTTTACTTATAAATGAATCTTACAATTCTACTTTTGTGTCAATTTCAATAAAAATAATTAAATGTCTTTTATATATTTAATGAAATAATAAATTGAAGAAATATCTAATTATAACATTTTGTAGTGTAAGAACCTCAATCCTGTTTCTGTTGATTTTAGTTTTGACTTTCTGCTCTTTTCTTCTGTTTTAAGTTATTTACCGCTGTTTGGCAGTTTTATATCGTTCCTTAAGGAACACTACAGGGTGATTAACTGTTACAATGTTCTCCACACAGTTCTTTTTTCGTATTTTTAAGAAATTTAAAATTATTTGATGAATGAGCCTTAACACACATGTAACCCATTTCTCAACAAGTGTTCTAGCACATCATTTTCAATATTACACACAGATTTTATTTTTATTTGATACGTGTTTTGAATTCAGTTTGTATTCAATATTATGTTGGTTCTCCATTGTTGTTTGTTTTTCTTTTCATGTCTTGTATGTAATATTTGTTATTTTATTTTCATCTTTTTTACCAGAAAATCAATAGCCTACATTTATTATTCAGTTTACATCACATTTTGGCTTACATTGCAAATTTTTTTGAGACACATTGAATTTGGGCAACTTTATGTGGCATTTTTTCCCTCACGTCAAAATAAAAAAAAATGGTAAGAAAAGTATGCTTGAGCTCATAGGAGTCAGAGATAGTTTGCAAGTGTAACAGTTCATATTTGCTTGAAAGTTTGTGAACCCCTTAAACGCTTCTAAATTAATCTGCATACATACTTTATGCATAAAATCCTAAAAATGGATAGAGAGAGCCAAACAAACAAACAAGTCAAAAATAGTACACCTGGTCATTAATTTACTGAGGAGTGTGATCCAATATTGCATATCTGTGTGTGTGTGGCATAGGTATACCCATGCTTTAACCTTTTCCACTGGCATATATATATATATATATATATATATATATATATAAAATATATTATAAATATATATTATAATATATTATATTTATAATTATATATTCATATTTTTATATATACATAATTTTATATATATATATGTACATATATGTTACAGACATTGCCAAACGGGAAATGGGCAACATTTAAGAGGTGTGTAACTTCACTAAGATCAATATGATCAGGGAAGCATTTGATTGGCTCCACATTTGCACTGTAGCAAGTTAGCAGACGAATCATACAACTGATGCCACTAAGAACTATTTTTAGTGTAAAAAAAGAAGAGTCCTGAAAGTAATGATATAATCCCCACTACTCAAATCATCCTGTTTGTCTGGGATTACATGAAGAGAAAGAAAGATTTTAGCAAGCCTACATCCACAAAGCATCTTTGGTTACTTCTCCAAGATGTCTGAAACAACCTCTCTGCCAAAATTGACGCTGTTTTGAAGGCAAAGAATAGTCACACCAAATACTGACTTGCAAGCCCCGACTGCCCATAGGGCAAACCGGGCATCCGTCTGGTGGGCCGCTGGGGTCCGGGCCGCAGAGCTGGCTCAGAGCGCCTGCCGAGGGGACCAATGTTTTCTCCTGGTGGGCCCCGAGTGCCGGCGCATGGCACCTGTACAGGGGCCGCAACAGTCGATATGCAAATGGCCCCCTTGTGCCAGGGGGCCCGACAGGCCCCCTCTCGCCCCCGGCGAATGGCAGGGTCACAGACCCAGCCATACAGCCATCATGGCCGCCGCCTGCATCGTGCGGCGCAGGCAATGGCCGAGACACAACAGCCGAGAACTTCTGATCCCGACTCTTCAGCCCCTGGAGGCCGCGCAGCAGGCGGATGGTGTGATTACGTCATTGAATGCCTGCTGCGCGGCCTGCACTCGACTGCCAGCGGCTGCCGCTCCGGGAGGGAAGGGCGGAAAACCAGGGGGATACTATTATTTTTTTATTTTTAAAATTCTTTTGGCCCCGTGCCCACATAGGCCCTCATAATAATCTGATTCTTCTGTGAGTGATTTTTTGGATCCAGACGGTTCTTTTTTTCTGTGGGCTAATATGGCCCCCCCCTACTTAATAATGGCCTGCCTCTCTACATATGGCCCCGCCTGCCCACATATGGCCCTGCCGCCTCATATGGCTCTGCTGCCTACATATGGGCCCCGCCTGCCCATATATGGCCCTGCCTGCCCACATATGGCCCCGCCTGCCTGCCCCCATATGGCCTGCCCGGTACTTGCGGCCCTACGGCTAATTTCTGGCTTGCTTGGGTAATTACTGGGGGGAGCCTAGCTTTCCCGGTAATTACTGGGGGCAGCCCTGTACCTGGTGATTTTTTGGGGCAGCCCCTTTACCTGGTGTTTTCGGGGGGGCCCCTACTGGGTGTTTTCTGGGGGCAGCCCAGCTAACCCGGGTACATTGGGGTAAATTACTAAATTTTTACTGTGTGGGGCACCAAAGGGGGGGACTATTACTATTTGGGGCTTTTGGATGGGACTTGCACGATTTGGGAATTTAAAGTAAAGTGTGGAAAGAGGGAGTCTAAGATGTATTTGTGGTAAATTCTACAGGGACGAGTAGTGACCGGGAGAAGAAGACATTGTACCGGACAGAGAAAAAATGGAAGGGAACAACTCATAATGGAAGACGTCATAGAGGTTTGGGACAGATGGAGAAGAAAAGGATAAGAGACTAACTCCCATCAGAGACGACGTCTCCTGTGAGTCCCTGCTGCCAGGGGTAATTTTACTTTTGTGTTGAATCAGTGCTGTATTCATGTGATGGTGACCTGACTACTGGTGATGTGATTGGGGGGGTTGTAGGTTATGCTGGTGCTTATGTAGTGTCAGTGTGGGCTTGTCCCTGATTGTAAAGCAAATGCACACCTGACTCTGTGATGAGGGGTTTCTCTGCACTACTTTTTCTTTCTTGCTTATGTTTAGGGGGTTCTCACACAGAGCGGTTTTGGTGCATTTTGTGATGCATTTTTTTGGTGCAGAAATGTACAGCATTAACTACTCTGCCTTTCTCCCCAAAAAAAAACGCACCAAAAACACATCAAAAAATGCACCAACAATGATCTGTGTGAAAGCACCGTTATAGTGTAGTTTATTTTAGAAAGTGTCGATGAGCGAGAACAAGGGAACTTTTTAAAGTGGATATTGTATGTGGGCTGGTGGGGGCTTTGTGCCAGGGCTGATTTTTATTCCCAGTCCAGCCACAGCAGCAGCATGAGGTCAGACAGTAGCACAATGACAGAGTGTGGAGGTCACGGCAGCAGCCACAGCAGCAGCATGAGGTCAGGCAGTGGCACAATGACATTCTGGAGGTGGCAAAACAGTAGTAGGCCACGGAGTGGCACAATGACAGAGAGTGGAGTTGACGGCAGCAGCAGCATGAGGTCAGAGAGTGGCACAATGACATTCTGGAGGTGACAAAAACAGGAGTAGGCCATAGAGTGGCACAATGACACAGTGTGGAGGGCACAGCAGCAGAATGAGGTCAGACAGTGGCACAATTACATTCTGGAGGTGGCAAAAACAGGAGTAGGCCACAGAGTGGCACAATGACAGAGTGTGTAGGTCATGGCAGCAGCCCAGCAGGCATGCACATGAGGTCAGGACAGTGGCATAATGACAATTTGGATGGGGGTGGACAAACAACATAGAGTAGGCACAGAGGTGGCACAATGACAGAGAGTGGAGGTGGGTGGCAATACCAGTCCCTGGTAAAGATGGTGGTAGGCAGATGGAGAAACTGTCAGCAGATGTGTGGCATCAGGCAGGTGGCGGCATCAGAATAGTGGCTGAAGCAGGTAGTTTGAACCCAGACTCATTTCTCACAGTTTGGGTGAGGCGTCATGGCTGATGTAGTCTGATACCTAAGGCATTGGTGTGTGGAAATCCTGGCCGATCCACGCCTGATTCATCTTGACAAAGGTCAGTCATTCCACATTTCCCGTGGACAAGTGGGTTCTCCTTGGGGTAATGATGGCCCCCGCCGCACTGAACACCCGCTTTGATGCCACACTACTGGCTGGGTAGGACAGCTTCTCCATTGCAAACTCGTCAAGTTGCGGCCACACATCCAGTTTGGCTGCCCAGTAGTCCAGCGGACCTTCTAACTGGGGTGGCAGAGTGCATCTGGACCGAGAGATGATGGCAAAGAGAAACAACTCTCTTCTGCAGAGGTGGTGGAGCCTTGACTGGCTGCAATGGCATGCGTGCCACTGGGCGCTGCTGCTGCTGTTGCTGCGGTGGCTGGATGGACCACCACATCTGAGCCACGTTTCTCCCAGGCCACCGGATGGTGACGCTGCATGTGTTGACGCAGGGCCGTGGTGCCAACGTTAGCTCCCTGGCCACGCTTCACTTTCTGCCCACAGATTCTACATATACCCATATTCGGCTCCTCTGGTGTCTTAGCAAAGAACTGCCACACCGCCGAGTAGCTGATTTTACCGCCAACGCTTCGCACTGAGTGACTACTTCTGCCGCTGCTTCACTGAACCCCTGTGATGCTACTTTCTTGGACCTGCGAAGCAGGTTTTCTACCCCGTGGCCGCTTGGCTCCTGACCTCACACTGCTGCTACCCTGCTGACTCACGGCCACACAACCCACTTGCTGGCTGCGCCGCTGCCTGACGCGCAAGCTGACGCCCTCTTTTCCTGACGATGATGAAGCCCTTGCTTCACCTGGCTCCCAAGTGCGGTCGGCTACATCATCATCGATTTGTGTTCATCGTCACTGCTGTCCTCATCACCGGTCTTGGTATGCAGAGGCTGACCCTTCACAACATGACCTCCCATGCCACTCTCCACATCTATACTTTGCCGCCCACTGCAAGAATCAGGGGATATTGGCCCCATTTCTTCGCTGCCAAGTAGCTGCTGACTGTACTCCTCATCCTCGCTGTATAGTGGCACTGAGCCCAGACCACATAGTAGATCTCTGGCTGAGGGAACTGGATGGGACAGAGGCGGGTTGAGGACAGGTGAGGGCCACTGACCTACTCCCGGGCCATGCCAACTAAGGACTGTGTCTGACATTCCCACCGACTCTTGGCTGGGGTTGTCAGATGTCATCTGGGAGGAAGTGGATGACATAGTCAACCAATCAAGAACCATTGAGTTGCTGAATAACACACGGCCGCTAGATGACAGTGGCAGTTGTGGCCTCACCAAGTGACCTCTGCTGCGATGCCCCCTTGCTGTGCTGCGACCTGGGCCTGCTCCAGGAATGTTTGTGCCACTGCCACTCGCAGGTGAAGAGCCTGCCACCTCTCTGTCTGACATACTGTTTGTTCTAAAATGTACAGACTCTGTTTGTTGAAGATATCTGTATATGATAAATACACACCCTGTATTTGACTCCAAATGAACCCACTAACAAGCTTGGGTAACCCTTGGATATAAATTGCGCTCCACAAATGGGCTGGAAAAATGTACTTGCATGTGCCGTTTAAAAACACTGTGTATTTTACTGAATATAAAAGCACAAACAGGTTTAATTAACCTTCGGATATGAATTATGCTAGAGGCAAAATTTATTTTTTGGCGGTGAAAAAGAATGTTTTTTTTTTACTAAGTATAACTGCAGAAAAATACTTAGTTAACCCTTGGATGTAAATGCGCAAAAGAAATATGCTTCCAACAATTACCAGCTTTTTAGCGTGTTAAAACGGTGTGTATTTTACAGAACACAACAACAGAAAAACTTGTAATTAACCCTCGGTTATGAATTATGCTAGAGGCAAAATTTCTTTTTTGGCGGTGAAAAAGAACGTTTTTTTTACTATGTACAACTGCAGAAAAATACTTAGTCAACCCTTGGATGTAAATTGCGCAAAAGAAATATGCTGCCAACAATTACAAGCTTTGTAGCGTGTTAAAACGGCATGTATTTTATAGAACACAACAACAAAAAAACTTGTAATTAACCCTCGATTATGAATTATGCTACAGGCAAAATTTCTTCTTTGGCGGTGAAAATGAATGTTTCTTTTAGTGACCACAACAGCAGAACAACGCTTAATTAACCCCTGGATCTAAATTGCGCAAAAAGAAATGAGCAACCAAAAATGAAGTGGTATTTGGATTGTAAAAACGCTGTTTCTTTAACTGAATACAACAGGAACAGGCTTAGATAACCCTTGGATATTCAATGTACTGAAGAACTGAGCAGATAGCATTAAAATGTACATGCAGCTGCACTGGACGCACACTGGACTTCAGTTCCAATACCCCACAAAATCAGAATTAGAACGTAAGAGAAGCAGTCTCTGAGACAAGCTGTGACATCCCCCAAAAATCGCTGTATAAAAGTGAGTTTTTTAGTATGAGATATCATAAGCAGCCACGGCAGCACCTTCACTACATAGTACATTGAGAGCGGTATGAGCTGCCAGCGTCGCGCCCGGACTTATATAGTGCGGTGACGTCACAGAATCCCGCCGGTCTCTGATTGGCTTCATCTCTGCACATGTCATGTAGGCTACACCTTTCTTCCTCCCAGATTTCTTTGTCCCATGTAGCGCCATGTGCTCGCAGCCATTTTATCAATCAAAAGCACACTTTGTTCCCGCGAATCACCCCAAACTTCGACTTCGTTCAGAATCGAAGTTTCCCTGAAATTCTAAACGAATTCCACTTTGTTAGAATCGATTCGCCCATCTCTAATTATATCTAGCACAAGTTGAGTCTCATCAAGACAATTTGTCTATATTGCCGCTGTGTGAAATGCCCTGGAATCTATCCTGTGACTACATCTTACAGTCTAATTGAATTCATGATTATCTGTACATATGAGGTATAACTTTTGAAAGGTAGGATTCTGTAATATACAATAGCCTCAGGAACTGCAGTGTTCAAACAAGAGTTCAAACAACTTTCAGTTTAAAATTATTTCTCGTTTCTACTCAATTTTTAATATGATGCTTTAGACAAACTTTCACAAGATAGTTAAAATGAAGAAATGTTCTGAGCACTGACCTCACACAGTAAAACATGGATTTATTGCATTGCAGTGGAGTGTTAGATTAAAAGGAGTCTGTCGAGAGAGTCATACTGGTCATACCACAGGTAGTATGAAATCCTGACATGCTCTCTTATTACATCCAGCTATTTGTTACAGTTAAAAAAAATTCAGAATTTCATAGAAAATATATTTCAAAGTAAGGTGGGGTATAACGAAAAGTTCCATCTTGGGTGGTCTTTGCTAGCTTCTCCCCTCCTAGATCCACATGATCGACAGGTCTCTCATTATTTGTGTATTGAAAGACATCTGTCCATCATGCCAAGCCACAAAGAGAGAAAGTGGCAGAGATCACCCAGATGGGAGAAAGAATTCTAGAAGGGGTGCGGGAGTATTTAAACTAGGGATGAGGAGGGAGGACAATATAGAAAATGAAGGGGTAGATAGGTTAGAGAGTGGGCAGACTATATCGGCGGGTGGAGAAGTGGAATGGGGGAGGTGGAGTAGACCAGTGGATAAGGAGATCCATGTGTTGCAAACCAGCATTGAAGATATAGGTACCCACAATAACTCATATAATCTCATGCCATCTACTAACTGTGTAATAAATAATCACATGCTGTCTAATAAAGGTATAATGTATAATCCCATGCCATCATCTGAAAGGGTAATGTATAATCCCATGCCATCTACCGAAGGAGAGATGTTTAATCGAATGCCGTCATCTGAACAGGTAACGTTTAATCCCATGCTGTCTACTGATCAGGTAATGTATGATCCCATGCCGTCTAATGAACATGTTAGATACAATCCCAAACCGTTGACGGAAAGTGTAAAACTGGAAGGGAACTTAAAATGTCTATTCACAAATGCTAGAAGTCTTGCAACCAAAATGGGGGAACTTGAGGCGCTAGTTGTAGAGGAGCTGATTGATGTGGTAGGTATTGCTGAAACATGGCTGGACTCCTCGCATGATTGGGTGGTCAACCTTCAAGGTTTTAATCTATTTAGGAAAGACAGAACGAACAGTAGGGGAGGAGGAGTGTGTCTGTATGTAAGGAGTGATATGAAGGCAAATGTGAAAGAGGTAATACAGGGCGGAGAAGCTAATGATGTGGAAACATTGTCGGTGGAAAAAAAAGGGGGGGTTAATGCAGAAAATATTATTTTTGGTGTAATCTATAGACCCCCGAACATCACTGAGGAGATAGAAGAACAGATGCATAATCAAATGGTGCGGGCAGCACAGGCAGGTACAGTGATAATAATGGGTGACTTCAATTTCCCAGGCATTGACTGGGGTCACGGTTCTGCATCGACTGAAAAGGGAAGGAAGTTCCTCAATCTGTTAGAGGATAATTTTATGGGGCAGTTTGTGGAGGATCCAACTAGAAGTGATGCTCTGTTGGATCTGGTAATTTCTAACAAAGCAGAACTTGTCGGAGCGGTCACGGTTTCTGAAAATCTAGGTAACAGTGACCACAATATAATTCATTTTAGCGTAAACTGGAAAAAAGAAAAACAGAGCGGGAAGGCAAAAACATTTAATTTTAAAAGGGCCAAATTTTCCTTATTGAGGGACGCAATACAGGACCTAGACTGGGAGCAGCTATTAGCAAATAGTGATATAGAAGCCAAATGGGGGAGCTTTAAATATACTTTGGGGAAATTTATTGCAAAATATATTCCTATGGGTAACAAGTATAGGCGACTAAAACTAAAACCAACATGGCTTCTACCTTCTGTTAAGAGGGCAATAAACAATAAAAAAGGGCATTTAAAAAATATAAGTCAGAGGGCTCGGCATCAGCCTTTGAAAATTACAGAGAGCTTAATAAAATCTGTAAAAAAGTGATAAAAGCAGCTAAAATTCAAAATGAAAGGCAGGTGGCCAAGGACAGCAAGACTAACCCCAAGAAATTCTTTAAGCATATAAATGCCAAAAAGCCAAAGTCAGAGCAAGTAGGACCCTTAAAACCTGTGATGGGGAGCTGGTCACTGGTGACCAAGAGAAGGCAGAGGTACTAAATAGGTTCTTCAGCTCAGTATATACTATCAATGAGATAGTAGTTGATGGGGGTGGGCCAAGTGCAGATGTAGGTGGTGCCAGTACTGTTAATACATCATCTGCTATAATTAATTGGCTCAGTGTAGAAAAAGTCAAAGCCAAGTTAAATAAACTGAATGTGAACAAGGCTCCAGGCCCTGATGGCATTCACCCAAGAGTTCTTAAAGAGCTCAGCTCGGTTATCGGTGTGCCCCTGTACATGATATTTAGAGATTCCCTGGTGACTGGTATAGTACCAGGAGACTGGCGCAAGGCAAATGTAGTTCCCATCTTCAAAAAAGGTTCCAAGTCTTGCCCAGGTAATTATAGACCAGTAAGTTTAACATCTGTTGTGGGAAAATGTTTGAATGCTCATAAGGGACTATATACAGGAGTATGTTGACAAACACAATATTATTAGTGATTGCCAGCATGGATTTACTAAGGACAGAAGCTGCCAGACTAATCTGATCAGTTTTTATGAAGAGGTGAGTAGAAGTCTGGATAGCGGGGCTGCTGTGGATATTGTGTTTTTAGACTTTGCAAAGGCGTTTGACACTGTCCCGCATAAGCGTTTGTTAGGTAAACTAGAATCCATTGGGTTAGAGATAAGTGTGTAATTGGATTAAAAACTGGCTGCTGGATCGTACTCAGAGAGTATTGGGTCCTCTCTTATTTAATGTATTTATTAACGATATAGTGGAAGGGATCAATAGCATGGTTTCGATTTTTGCAGATGACACCAAGCTATGCAGAGTAGTGTAATCTATGGAAGATGCTCATAAATTACAAGCAGACCTGGACACACTGAGTGCTTGGGTATCAACTTGGCAAATGGGGTTCAATGTGGATAAATGTAATCTGCAGGCATCATATGTCCTAGGGGGAGAAAAACTTGGAGAATCGCTTGTTGAGAAAGATCTGGGCGTTCTTGTAGATCATAGACTACAGAACAGCATGCAGTGTCAATCAGCTGCCTCTAGGGCAAGTAAGATATTGGCTTGTATTAAAAGAGGCATGGACTCGCGGGACAAGGATGTAATTCTACCACTGTACAAAGCATTGGTGCGACCTCACTTAGAATATGCTGTTCAGTTCTGGGCCCCAGTTTATAGAAGAGATTTAATGGAGCTAGAGAGAGTACAAAGACGAGCAACAAAACTTATAAGGGGAATGGAGCATCTTAGTTATGAGGAGAGGTTAGTAGAATTGAACTTATTTAGTCTTGAGAAAAATGGTTTCGGGGGACATGATTAATTTATATAAATATATAAATGGTCCCTACAAAAAGTATGGGGAAATATTATTTCAAGTGAAGCCCACTCAAAAAACAAGGGGAAATTCCCTTCGACTAGAGAAAAAAAGGATTCAATCTCCAGAGGAGAAGAGCGTTCTTCACTGTAAGAACTATGAATCTGTGGAATAGCCTGCCTGAGGAGCTGGTCACAGCAGGAACTGTAGAGAGTTTCAAGAAAGGCTTAGATACCTACCTAGAACTAAAGAATATTAATGCGTACGTAGCTATGTAAAATTCTGGATCCTGGCTGGTGGAGGCTCTGGGGTCAGAGATATGGTCTCCACTGGAGAAGATTGGTTCTTGCCTTGTGGGTTCCAGGGCATTAACCAGTGGTGAGGCTGGGCTTAAAGTCCTTGTCTCTCTCCCTCACCCACATTTTCCCCAATTTTGGTTGAACTTGATGGACATGTTTCTTCTTTCAACCGTACTAACTATGTAACTATGTAACTATGTATGAATGGGGCTGCACCAGAAGTCTGGCGTATTTTTAGTCAGACATCCGGAGCAGCCCCGTTCACTTCACTGAAATGTCTCCTAAATTCCATTGTCAGGCGCATTACAGAGCGCAAGCGGCACTTTGCACTGTGCCTAATTTTGGGGGGCATGTGGGAGGCGGGTCACACTAGAACCATACGAAGCTATAGATTTGTAGCTTCGCTACGGCAATTCTAGCCACATTATTGCTGGAACAGGTATTCCACTTTCAAAGTGGTATACCTGAGCCAGAAATATCGTCCTAGCACTAGAATGCGCTTGATTTATGACCTGCTCTAGAGCGGGTACATAAACCAGATGCATTCTATGCTATCTTAATGCGCATGAAATTTGTCGTTTAAATGCCAAATTTCATACATGTGGCTCTTAGTCTTCGTCAAAATGACACAGATCTTAATTTTGCCCATTTTGCCTGCTTCGGACATATCGACCTAAAAGAGATTGTCCAATTCAAATAAAAATTAAAAAGTAAGCTGTTCCTTCTAAACGCTGCTACTCTATTTTAACACTGCGTCTCACTGTTCTTATGTTAACCATCCTTTGCTTTAGATTGAGACGTCACTGCTGCAGCTGCCAATCAGTGGCTGCAATGGTGACATCCTATTCGAAAGTAAATAAAAGCTAAGCAAAAGACAGATGAGACCTTGCACTGGTGCGGAAGAACAGAGCAAGGTGATCTGGATAAGTTGGAAACCTGAGCAGAGAAGTGGCAGATGAGGGTTAATATAGATAAATGCATGGTTATGCACATGGGGAGGAAAAATCCATTCCATGATTACTTGTTAAACAGAAAAAAACGCTGGGAAAAAGTGACATGGAGAAGGACTTGGGAATCCTAGTGAACAGTAAACTTAATTGTAGCAGCCAGTGTTATGCAGCAGCTTCCAGGGCAAACAGGATTATGGGGTGTATTAAAAGGGGCATAGATGCACATGATGAGAACATTATTCCCCCATTATACAAGTCACTGGTTAGACCACCCATGGAATATTGTGTACAGTTTTGGGAACCAGTTTACAGGATAGACATTGTAGAGCTTGGATAGGTTCAAAGGTGGGCACCAAAAATAATAAAAGGACTGGGTGGACTGCAATACCCAGAAATATTAGCAAGATTAGTTTAGAACAAAGATGGCTTGGGCGGGACATAATAAATATGTTTAAATGCATTGAAGGTCTATATCTCTCCAAAGATCTGTTTATTCCCAGGACTGTGTCGAGAACAAGGGGGTATCCTCTATGCCCAGAGGAAAGAAGGTTTCTGCATAAACATAGAAAGGGATTCTTTCTTTACTGTAAGAGCATCAAGACTGTGAACCCTATGCCAGAGGAACTTGTCATGGTGAATTCACTAACAGAGTTCCAAAAGGGTATGGATGCATTTCTAGAGCGTAATAATATAATAAGCTATAGTGACTAGGATTCTGGAGATGGGTCATTGATCTAGGGATTTATTCTGATTGCCAGATTGGAATCGGAAAGGAATTTGTTCCCTAAAAATTAGGACAATTGGCTTCTACTTCATGGGGATTTTTGCCTTCCTCTGGTTCAACACTTTAGCACAATAGGCTGAACTGGATGGACGTCTGTCTTTTGTCAGCCTTACAAACTATGTAATTAAGTTGAATATATATATTTTTTTAAATCTTCTTTGGCACAGTTTACTATATAAAAGGGTTTTACCTTGAAAACAATTCCCTGCAGAGGTTGTTCATAGTTAGCTGCGAGCCGACCATGATGAGAAAGAGAAGGGTTGCACTTGCGACCGTCATCTCTGTTCACTTCTATGGAAGCTCCTGAATATAGCTGAGCACATTCACTCGGTTATATTCACAAGTTCCTTTAAATTTAATGGAGAGAAGGGACAAGCATTCCTCTGTTTAAAGTAAAAGAGATAATCCAATGTTTTTTGCAAACTATTGCTTATTCTACTTTATACGATTCATGGTTTGGATCTGGAGGGCATTATCAAGATATAAGATCCTATCCAGCACACGCCTTACATTTCGTGCACAAAAACCACTTGGATAAACTTACTACCTATATGATGAAGGATATTCATAATTGCCAAGGCTGAAAATCTTTTCTGCAATGAATGACTATAGATAGATTGATAAATGTTGTTATTATTTTTGTGAATCTATGTTTCATCTCACATTTGTGATACCTGTAATATCCTCTTCTCTAGTGATTACTATTTCATGTTTTAAAAAGAGTTCTGTGTTCTGGAATTTGTCTGTTCAGTTTCACACCAATTACATCCATTGTCAGTTATTGCTGCTTGGCTTTGTTTACAGTGTCTCAGGAGGCATTTGAGTTTTAATGTGAATTCAGTAAAGTACATCAACTGTACTTCTATTTCTTGTCACAAACAAAGAGGAGTTATCAATTACAATAAATTGTAAAAATACATTTTATATGTAACAATAATGACAATTCCGTAAAAAAAAAATCATTCATAAATTCATATTTCAGCCCCTTCCTTTCCTAAATCTTCTTCCACATAGCTGTAATATGGGTACAATTCAGCTTCCTTATTGTGGAAGTACATGGACACCAGTGATTAAAAGGGATCTTCTCACCGGGCTGTTTTACTGAGTCACAAGCAGTTTTACACTCAGTCTGTCTTCTCAGGCTGTGGATGGTTCTATAGTAGTGCACTAACAAGTGCAGGAGAAGTTATCTCTTCAGTAAACACAAGGTACATTTAGTGTAAGGACTGAAAACAATAGCTTATCTTTATTCTTGTTAGAGATAATTAGTTTGCTCTGAAGCTCAGTCCATTCATGGGGTGAAGTCATTCCCTGCTCTAAGATCTCTGTTCTAATCAGATAACAGAGTTATGCTCAGGTAACCATAGAAACCTGTGGGCACTCAGAACACATAAAATGTCTCTTATCTCATGTCTAAAGTAAAATGTAATGACTAATGTATTTAGAAAAAGTCTTCATTTAACTATCCCTTCATGCTGTTAGCTAATCTCTGTAGTAAGAAAACCCCTTTAACTAAGCCAAACATGAACCACTAAAGGGTTTTATGCAAACTAAATTCAGAGGTTATTCTATCTCAGATATTTATTTTTGTTGGTGGCAGGGCAGAACTCTAGGACTTGCACTGATATAAAGAATGGAGGTCTACTTAACCTCAGGACCTCATTTTTGTCTCAGATGCAGAAAATGGAGAGGTGCCAACACATGTGGCTTTCTCTATTCAATTCTATGGAAGTAACAAGGAAGCATATGATGAGAATATCCACTTAAAGGGGTTTTCTCACTACGAAGATTTGCTTTCAATGTAAGGGGACTGTTAAATGAAGACATTTTCTAAATACACTGGTCAGTAGATTTTACTTTGGTCATGAGATGTAGACAGTTTAGCAGGTGTCTTAGTGCACAGAGGTTTCTATGGTAATCTGCATACCAGAGAAAGACATCTGGTATCTGATTAGCTGAGAGCAGGAGTGAAGTCATCCCATGGACAGACTGATGGGGACTGAGCTCTGAGTGAACTAACTAGATTTAGCAAGAGTAGCTGCAGCAAACAAAAGGTACAAATGCTGTTAGGACTGAGAAGCATGGAGTTATCTATAATTGTGTTAGAGATAACAATCTCCTGCTCTGTAAGAGTAACTACTCTGTCAGGCTGAGAGCAGACAGTGCAGCAGCGTGTAAGACTGTGCTGCGCATTGCTCTCTGGCAATGGCATACGGTGATCATTTAGTAGCAGATTTGTAGTGGGCAGTGGCATCCTGAGGTTCAGCGTGGCTGAGGGATAGGGTGGAGGAGGCTTTGCAGGGAGTTGCGGTGTAGGTTGCAGCTCTAAAAGGGAGTGGATGCGGGCGGTGGGTTCAGGCACAGAGTGCAGGCCCAGGGCTCGCCGTCACTGGCAGAGCCCCTCTGGGGGCCCTCCGGGTTGGCCGGTAAGGACTCACACTAGGGGGAAGGCTGCTCGGCCTACTCAGAGAGCCCTGCGAGGAGCTACAGGGCAAGTCCCCATTTTGGGTCTGGGGCTGCCTCCAACTTCACCACTGCGCTATGGTTATGGCGGCCCCTATTGGTGATGTGCCAGCCAGGGGGGGCACTAGCCCATGGAGGACTGCCAGCGGAGAAGGGGGCTCTGGCGTATGTGATATATAGCATCCAGCCGGTCCCTATGTGACTCCTGTTGAAACTGATTCTCAGGCCACATGGTCGTGGGCTTCTCCATCCCGGACTGAAACAGCCCGTGCTATTTGGCCTTCCCCTCACGGAGTTCAATGGCCCAGGCCAACTGTTAGTGTGTGACCAGTGTGATTGTCTACATGACAACCCGCAAGATTCCAGGTTAGCAACTGGTGAGTCCACAGCCCCCACGCAGCACGGTGAGTATCCATCTTTGTCTTGTTCGTTTTGTTTCATAAAGATGTTAAGTGAAGCAAGCATTCATGTTTAGCTGTAAAGACTTTCACATGGGCTGAAAAAATATGTTTTTCGAATATGCAGTCTGTTCTACTTTTATCCATTTTGAAAACAAAATGCAGCCGTTGAAGTCTATGTAGAGCGTTTCAGTTACATTTTTATGTGATTAGTATTACATCTATATTTCAAAAGGATTGGCCAAGGCTTTGTGCCCTAATAGTTTTCACTTTTTTGTCCCATAGCATATGGTGTGGTCTGAATTTGTATTGCTCCCTACTTAGGTCTCTATGTGGTACCCGATCATAGACTAATCGGACTTAGAGAAGAACTTGATCCAATGAATTCCATGGATGGAGCAAGCACAGTTCTCTGAAAATATTATAACAATTTTATAGTAGTATGCATGGTCCCATTGAACTATACACAGTAGGGACAAATTGTTATTAACACCAACTAATATCCAGAATAATTGCTGTGTGCATCACAGACAGCAGCTAGATGGACTGGGAGTGACTCAAGGTCCTGGTAGGTTATTACAGCTATCAGGAGCTATGCTGACTGCAGTGCATCCCACAGCTGATGAATGGTGCATTGGGGAGGATATATAAAGCGAACTTGATTATGGAGGTGGTCCCACAGATTTTTAATTGAATTTAAGTCTAGTGAAATTGGGGGCAAGGGTAGTACTTGGAAGTCTTGGTCATGTTTTTCCAACCAATGTCAGATATTTCTAGTCATGTGACATGTCACACTGTCTTGCTGTAAGATCTCATCCACCCCAGGGAAGGTTATCAGCATGTATGTTTATATGTGATCTGGATTGCTTCATACCCAAATCATTTGACAGTGCCTTCCACGTGTATGAGTGGGTCCAGAGAGTACCACAAAACATTCCCAAGATCATAAGGTTGCCATCCCCATCTTGTATATTTCAAGCAATTTTTAAATAGTGTTTTTTCTCTGATGTTTCTTGCCTGACACGCCAACGTCTATCTGTTCGATGAACCAGAAAATGTAACCTATCAGAGAAGGGAACCTTTTGCCAATCAATAGAGGTTCAATTCCAATACTGTCAAAATATTGAAACATCTTTTGCTGATGCAGCTTTGTTTGTGACCATTTACAGTATCCGCTTTAGAGCCCCATATTCAGTATGGGTTAGCTGAATTCTTTTTTTTTAAAACCCATATCTGGTAGCCCTCTGGTTCATTTTGGTAATGAGCTGCCACTGTAATATGTTAGTCCATCCTTGCACACCTTCGTAGCTGACATTCACCTCTCACATCCTCATGTCAGAGGCATGTGGAGCTTCAGTTTTACGTCGCTTAATCACAATAGTGTCATTTGTTCACTCATGATACACTTTCACCACAGCAGCACAAAAACTAATTGCCCATTTTCAGAAATGCTGCCACCCTTGGCCCAAAAGAAACTCTGATAAATTGACCCATTTACATATAACAGAAGTAAGGGATATGTGTGAACAGCTTATTGCACACGTTATATACCCAACAATCCAGCTTGGTGACTTCGAGACACTTGACTTCCTTCAGGAACTATGCTCATCCGACAACGAAAGTAGGAATTGATTATAATATTGGACCGACTGTTTATTACCATTATATTCAGGATCTGTGTGCATAAGGCCTTATATGTTTCTTTTGCTCCATAGAACACAGCCTATAATTATCATGGATACTTAGTACATACTGTATACAATATGGATGACATACAATATGTAAATCTCAACATATTACAGTTCTGTATGATGCACCAGTATTGTGATTAAAGTGAAGCTGTTGTGTGAAACCAAATAAAACCTTAAAAATTCTGTCTCTTGGAATTTCACATAATCTGAATATTCATCATAAAGTTTTATTATTTTTCTAATTTACTTTTTAAAAGTTTTTAATTTTAACTATGGTAAAAGGATGTGACAGTAAAATGGAGACATGTTAAATAGATTTTTTGACAAACTGCTAGCAATTCCTTAAAATTAATTCAAGGTACAAAAATGTACATCTTCTTAATGTCCTGAGAATTGTTCCTTTTATGTGATGGTGTAGGTTATGTTCTGACAGCTCCGAATTTTTAGCTCATCCTAGTCAAAGATATTTATGCAACAAGATATATATACAGGCCCGGATCACTGAGCAGCCTGCGCCCCTGACGGGCAGATGCCAGGAGGGCGTGTGTGACGCATGGGGACACCTGCATTTACACTGTGATTCAGCTGACGGCCTCTACCTTCTTTAATACGAGGAGCATACACGCTGCTCGTTAAGGGACATTATGTGTGGCTGTGGAGGGCCACGGCTGTGCTGTGGGCCCGATCCATTGCCAGGGGTCAGTGATAGCAGCATCAGACAACAAGTCTGTGCTGGCCACGCAGCTCCGCAACGGCTGCTCCACTTGCTGAGACAGGAGGATGCTGGGCAGAACAACTCACTCAGTGAACACAGGGGGCGGGGCGAAAGGGCAGGCTCCGTGGCACAGCTAGAAGAGCACTCGACTGCATGGCATCTTGTTCAGTGCTACATGCCCGCCACACAAGGACGCTGAGGGATGAGCTTCTGCCTATCCAAGAAACGAACCTACTCCCTGCAAGTCGAGGATTGTCCATTAGGCTGTTAAGTGTCGCATTCAATTTACTACTTGGGTACCTCAGGAAGTAGCATGCCGTCCACCTCCTGGACCTCACCATGTAGCCTGCCTCCAACTACGCCTGGGACTCAGATGTAGCCGCCTCCACCTCCCCTGGACCTCACATGTAGCCTGCCTGCATCCTCCCATGGGACTAGCTCACATTTCTAGCCTTCGCCTCCACCTCCCCTGGACATCACCAACTATAGCCTGCCTCACTCCCCTGAACTCTCGACCCTCTAGCCTGCCTCCACCTCCCTCAATGGGACCTCACGACATGTAGCCTGCCTCCCATCTCCCTGCGGGCCTCGCCCCTACCAGTTTGTCTGCCTTCCCTCCCTGACGGCCTCTACCACTCTAGCCTGCCTCCACTTCCCCTGGGCCTCACCCTCAAGCCTGCCTCCACTTCCCCTGGGGCCACTCAACCATGTAGCCTGCCTTGCACACGACCTGGGACTCACATCTTAGCCTGCCCCACCTACCCCTGGACCTCCACTCATGTAGCCTGCCTCCACGCCCCTGGACCACTCACCATCTACCCTGCCTCCACCTACCTTGACTGTGCTCACCATGTAGCCTGCCTCCACCTCCTGGCCTCACCATGTAGCCTGCCTTCTACTCCATGGTGCCTCACCATGTAGCTGCCTCCACCTACCCTGGGACTCTGCACCATGTAGCCTGCCTCCACCTCCCCTGGACCTCACCGCTTGTTGCCTGCCTTCACTCTCCCCATGGACCTCAACCATTGTAGCCTGCCTCACCTCCCCTGGACACTACCATGTAGCTCTGCTCCACCTCCCCCATGGACCTCTCGCCATCTACCTGGCCTTCGCATCTCCCCTGGGCCTCACCCTCTAGCCTGCCTCCACCTCCCCTGGACATCACCATGTAGCCTGCTTCCACCTCCCCTGGGCCTCACCATGTAGCCTGCTTATACCTCTCCTGGGCCTCACCATGTAGCCTGCCTCCACCTCCCCTGGGCCTCATCCTCTAGCCTGCCTCCACCACCCCTGGACCCTCAACCTTGTAGCTACCTCCTCTCAGCTGGACTCTCACCATGTAGCCCTGTCTCCACTCAACCTGGGCCCCTCTACCTCTTAGCTGCCTCCACCTCCCCTGGGCCTCACCCTCTAGCCTGCCTCCACCTCCCCTGGGCCTCACCATCTACCCTGCCTCCACCTCCCCTGGACCTCACCATCTACCCTGCCTCCACCTCCCCTGGGCCTCACCATGTAGCCTGCCTCCACCTCCCCTGGGCCTCACCATCTAGCCTGCCTCCACCTCCCCTGGGCCTCACCATGTAGCCTGCCTCCACCTCCCCTGGGCATCACCATGTAAGTCAGCCTCCACTCCCCGTGGTCCTCATTCATGTAAGCCTGCTTCCACCTACCCTTGCGCCTCGACTATGTAGCCCGGCCTCCAACTCCCTGCGACGCTCCACCATCTTACCCTGCGCGTCCACCCTCCTGACCTCACCATGTAGCCTGCTCCACCTTGCCCTTGACCTCACTCATATAACCCTGCCTCCAAAACTTTGGGCTCCTCCTCACCCATGTAACCTGCCTCACCACCCTGGGCCTCACCTGTAGCCTGCCTCACCTCCCCTGGCTCAGCATGTAGATCTGCCTTGCACCTCCCTAGGACCTTAGATGTTAGCCTGACCTCACTTCCCCTGGACCTCACTCTTCGAGGCTGCTCCACCTACCTGGACTCTTATCCATGTAGCCTGCCTCTCTCCCTGGGCACTCAACATGTAGCCGGCTGTCCTACCCTCTCCTGGGCCTCACCATGTAGCCTGCCCTCCACCTCCTGCGTGCCTCCCCTCTAGACTGCCTCCACCTTCCCATGGGATCCTCCACATGTAGCCTGCCTCACCTCCCTGGGCCTCACCATGTAGCCTGCTCCACCTCCCATGGAGGTCTCAGTCATGTTAGACTGCCTCCATCTCCCCTGGGCCTTCAGCATGTAGCCTTGCCGTCCACCTCTCCACGGGGCTCTTCCAGCATGTAAGCCTGCACTCCACTTCCCCTGGAGCCTCACTCTAGCTAGCCTGGCCCTCCACACTCCTCCTGGACCTTTACCATGTAGCCTGCTTCCACCTCAACCTGGGCATCACCATGTAGCCTGCTTCTATTGCTCTCCTGGGCCCACACCATGTGCCTGCCCCACGTCTCCCCTGGGCCTCACCCTCTAGCCTGCCTCCACCACCCCTGGGCCTCCCCCTCTAGCCTGCCTCCACCTCCCCTGGACCTCACCATCTACTAGCCGTACACCTCCCTGGAATCCTCACCATTGTAGTCCTAGCCTCACCTCCCTGGGCGCTCACCATGTAGCCTGCCCTCGCACTTGCCCATGGGCCTCAACCATGTAGCTGCCTCAGCTCCCCTGGGCCTCACATGTTGCTGCCTCCCCACCCTCCCCTGGGCCTCCCCAGGTGACCTGCTTACACCTCCCTGGGGACCTCACCATGTTAGCCTGGCCTCCACCTCCCTGGACTTCACCCATGTAGCCGACCTCACCTCCCTGGACCTCACCAGTAGAATACCTCCACCTCCCCTGGGCCTCTGCATGTAGCATGCCTCACCTCCCTGGACACTCACCATGTTAGCCATGCCTCCACCTCCCCCTGGACCTCTCCATGTTGCCTGCCTCCCTCACCCTGCGACCTCACCAGCGTACACCTGACTACACCTCCCCTAGTGGACTCGCCATCTACTACTGCCTCCACCGCCATCGGGACATACCATTTACCTGCCTCCACATCCCCTGGACTCTCACCAGTCTACTTTTGTGTGTTTTCCCTGCCTCCACATCCCCGTGACATCACCAATGCAGCCTGCCTCCACCTCCCTGGAACCTCACCATCTACCTGCCTCCACATCTTCTGGACACTCTACCATGTAGCCTGTGGCCGCCAACAATCCCCTGGAACCCTCACATGTAGCCTGCATCACACCACGCCCTTGGCCTCTCCATGTAGCCTGCCTCTGTCATGTCCCTGGACCTCACCATCTACCCTGCCTCCTTACTCCTCTGACCTCAATATGTAGCCTACCTCCACCTCCCCTGGACCCTCACCATGTAGACGGCCTCCACCACTCCAGTGGCCTCTCCAATGTTAGGACGACCTACACCACTCCTGAGGCACCCCTCCCTCCACCAGTTGTAGCTGCCTCCAACCTACCATGGGACCGAACAGGTAGCAAGGCTGCAGATCTACAACCCTCTGGGCCTAGCGAATCTTTGCCTGCCTACCCTCATCTGAGGCATGATCAAGGCCGCAGCCTATCTCCATATGATCAGGTGGGCGGTCAATCCGGATTGCAGAACCGTAGTAGTTGGTAAGTAGGATTTGTTCTGTTTCAAAGAAAAACCATTGTGCCAACTCCTCATTTGTAGGGACAAGACTACCTCCACTGGATGCTATAAGCTAGGCTTGTCCTTACATTTTCCCCTTAGCTGCTGCACATCTCCCAGGCATCGGAAGGGTCCAGAACTGGTGGAATTCCTGGTTCTGGCCCTCGAATTGCGTGTTGCCTAAACTGATGGTGGCCTAGTTATCAGCTCTGCACTTTAGTGGTACGATAGTACCTAATGGGGGGATACATACCTACATGTCTGTTAATTACTACCCAAAGGGCGGTTTACCTATGTACTGAATTTAGGAGCGGACCTATGTCCAGTAGGAAGGGTAGACCTAACTATGTATTAAAGGAAGCAAAAAATAACTAAGACTTGTATACAGAAGTTGGAGCCCAGTGCTGTATGTAGGGAACTTTAACTGTTAGGTGTAAAAGGGGCTAACTATAAACCATTTGGGTGCTATGTAGGGGGGTTTGTAAACAGGGGGGGAAAGGAGGTAAAGAGGTGAATGGAAAAGTGTGTTGTCTAGATGTGTGTGGGTGGTGGCTTAATTCTGACTAGAGTGAGTTACGGCGGGAGAAGTGTCACGGCGGTATCCTGGGCCGGTTGAAGGAAGAAGGCCAAAGAAAGCGACCTCTCAACAGATAAGCCCGTTCTCCTGTGAGTCCCTGATGGTCAGGGGTTATTTTGCTTCTGGTTGGATCATTGCTAGTATTATTGTACATGTGGACTTGACCACTAACATAGCGGTATGGAGTTATGTCGCATTTGTATAGGGACGGCAGCGTACCACTTGTCCGAATTGTCAAAAAACGTACGGCCCCCTTGTTGGTCCCTAAAACCCTGTGAATAGGTAGTTTCTGTGTGCCAATTTACTTTCTTGCTGATGTTCTATAGTTGTGGTTATTATAGCAGAGTGTGCGGATATTGTATGTGGGCTGGTGTGCGGAGATATTGTATGTGCGGCTAGGTGTGGCGGATACTGTAGGTGGGGTGGTGGGGGGTTTTTGTGCAATAGGGTCTGATTTTTGTGCCAGTGCCTCGGCATGTATATTTAGAATATATTATCTATATTTATATAAGATATATATATATATAACTTTTGACTCTTGACAGAGAATATAGGTAATTTCTATATATATATATTTATTAGGTAGATATATGATAGTATTTTATATATATACTTTCTGTTAGTATATTAGTTAATATTATATATATAACTTCTGCAAGAGTCAAACAAGGGTTATGGACACTTAGCATTGTACTATGTCTTTAAACAGTTGGGACATGCCTATATGATGATGATATGTCGTTGGAGCTGCTTATTTACTGACAAATCTGTGGGTAATTAGAGGTCACAGTGTGGAGGTATTTTTTTATGCACTCCAGAAACACACTCGCTTCGGGGTTGGAAAATTATGGGAAAGTCAAAGAAATCAGCCAGATATTATTCAGGAGAGTAAAATATGTGGACTACACATTGTCTAGTTCATCCGTGTGCCAATTGTGCCAGATACCTAAAGGTGACCCGTTCATCTATAAAAACAATTATATGCAGGTACAAACAATTATATGCAAGTACAAATAATAGGTGAAGTGACAACCATACATAATGCTCAATACTGCTTAGGAAGGAGGAATGGGGTCTGTGGAGGTCATCAGAGTATGAATGAGCTTTGGTCCAACATTTCGAGCATATCAAACCAAAAGAAAAAGACCTTCGTGGAAGATCGGATGGTGGAGCTTGTATGATTGTGTCATTATCCACATTGAAACAGAGTACTGATTACATCATGGGCTGAAAGGCACTTGGTAGGAAGAAAACCAGAAACTCCAAATGTAACTATATAAAAGCCCAGCTTAGTGTTTTGACAAATGCACACAGGACAACAAGCACCTACATTTTTTGGAGACATGTCCTCTGGTCTGATGAAACTAAAATTGAACTTCCTTTGTCATAATGTCCATCATTATGTTTGGATCAAAAAGGGAGAAGCTTGGAAGCCTAAGAACACCATCCCAACTATGAAAAACAGGCAGTAGGACAGCATCATGTTTGTAGGGATTGGTTTTTGCTGCAGGGATTGGACCCAAATTGGTGCAAATACACAAAATAGAGATGGCATCAAAAGAAGGAGAAGATTATGTGGCCAAAACTGACAGCAACAACATCTAAGACATCAGCCGGGAAGTTAAAACTTGTGCAGAAAAGGGGGTTTTTCCCAAAGGCAATGTTTTGAAAAAATCTGCCAAACTGGTTACAAAGTGGCTTAAATAACCAAGTCAATGTTTTGGGGGTTGCCCTCACAAAGCCCCGATCTCAATCCTTTGGAAATGTATGGGAAAAGGGAAAAAGCAATGGGGAAAACAAGGACCTTTCAAAAATGGCTAGTTATAAAGGGGCTGTCAGGAGGGGAAGGGTAAAAATTCTTACCAATATTGTGAGAATTGTTGAAGGTATCCAAAATGTTTGACCCATGTTATCAGTTTAAGGGCAATGCTACCCCATACTAAAGAAATGTTGTAAACTTTTGGGCTTTTTAAAAGGGGAATATACCACTAGGCTTGATTTAAGCAAGAAACACTTGTCTTTGTTTTTTCCTACCTGGTTGCCCAAAAAAAACCACGTTAATGCCATCGAAAACCAAAAAAGGTTTATTCGGGGCTTCAAATAAGGAATGGTTCCCCGTAATCCATGTCCTTGTCGCATGACTTCGGTAAATGTTTTTTATGCTTTTCTTGATATCTTTAGAAGGGGCATTCCTTCTGGGAAAAAAAGCCATGCCGACCAAAAAGATGTGTGTGGTGTATGATTGAGATGGACAGGCTGAAAAACCCCACCCACCCCCACTTTAAAAACGAGCATTGAGGGCAGCACTCATATGTCTATTTTGAAAAGACAATCTCTGGATTTGATGCTGAGCACATACACTCAGTTTCTTAGGTCAACCATGGCGAGGTCTGTACTGAGTGAAACCTGTCTTGTTAAACTGCTGTATGGCCTTGGACATCGTGCTGTGTCTTTATGTGGAGCATCAGTTTTTTCAGTTTCTAAGACTGTTCTTTACCATGAGGTGCCATGGTGAACTTCCAGTAACCAGTATGAGAATGATAACATCAAATTTAATAAACCTGATCCCTATTCACACCGAAGACCTTATGGCACTAATGAGTTCTATGACACCATAGAGGGAAAATGGCAAATTGGGCACAATTTATCCATTTTCATTTAGGGGTGTACTCACTTTTTTTGTTAATGGTTTAGACATTAACGGGTATGTGTAGAGATGGCCGAATTGATTCTAACGAAGTTAACTTCGTTTAGAATTTCAGGAAAACATGGTTCTGAACGAAGTCGAAGTTTGTGGTGATTCGCGGGAACGAAGCGTGTTTCTAATTGATAAAATGGCCACAAGCACATGGCATTACAAGGGGCAGAGGAAGTCTGGGAGGAAGAAAGGAGGACCCTCAATGACATGTGCAGAGATGAAGCCAATCAGAGACCGGCGGGATTCTGTGACGTGACCGCACTATATAAGTCCGGACGCGATGCTGGCTGCTCACACTCCTCTTTCTGTTCCGTGCTGCTGCTGCAGAGATCTCACGCAAAGGAATATTTGTTTTTAACAGCAATTTTTTTTTTTTTTGGGGGGGGGGGGGGGGTTGGTTGTCACTGCATATTATCAGAGACTGCTCCTCTTCCGTTATAATTTTGATTCAGTTTGTGGGGTATTGTAATTGAAGTCCAGTGTGAGTCCAATTCTGCTGCATATACATTTTAATGCCATCTGGTTAGTTGTGGAGCACATTGAATATCCAAGGTTTGTCTAAGCCTGTTTTTGCATTTGTATTCAGTAAAAGAAACAGCGTTTTTACAAGCCACATACCAGTTAATTTTTTGCTGCTGATTTCTGTAGCGCAATTTATATCCGAGGGTTAATTAAGCGTGTTTGTGCTATTGTGGTCAGTAAAAGAAACGGTGTTTTTAAACGCCAAAGACTAGGACAATTTTCCTGGTGATTTCTGTAGCATAATTTATATCCGAGGGTTAATTAAGCGTGTGTCTGCTTTTTTAGTCAGTAAAAGAAATGGCATTTTTACAAGCCACATACCAGTTAATTTTTTCCTGATGAGTTCTGTAGCGCAATTTATATCCAAGGGTTAATTAAGCGTGTTTGTACTTTTGTAGTCAGTAAAATAAACGGCGTTTTAACACGCCACATACCAGTTAATTTTTTGCTGCTGATTTCTGTAGCATAATTTATACCCGAGGGTTAATTAAACGTGTTTGTGCTTTCTTATTCAGTAAAATACACGGCGTTTTAACACGCTACATACCAGTAAATTTTTTCCTGGTGATTTCTGTAGCGCAATTTACCCAACCCTGTTAGTGGGTTCCTTTGGAGTCAAATACATTTGGAGTCTGTACATTTTTGAACAAACAGTAGTGCAGAGAGGTGGGGGCTCTTTTACATGCGGTGGCCCCGTGGTACAAAAAAATTTCCG
>JAODAL010030251.1:0-50255 GCA_025379985.1 Phyllomedusa bahiana | reverse complement strand
ATGACAGGCAAGATGAATATAGAACCGGGGGGACGAAACATAAGAACCTCAAGTGAGGGTAGCGTATCGATCTTTATATTTTTAAGCTAAATATATAAACTACGGGCGACATTTATGAACGGGGCCTTGCCAGAATTCTGGTCTCAAAAAGCTGTAGTAGACCAGTTCTATAGATGTAGGAAAAGGCGTACTCCAAACTTTGGCGCGATAAGTGCCTCGGTACTGTGCCAAAGACACTTTTTAGCGTGCCAAAGTTTAGGAGCGTTCTGGGGGCGTGTCGCACCATATTAGTAGAAGTAGACACATTTATGATCTTTAAACGCCAAAACTTTGGCGCAGACCATTAGAACAGCCAGACCAAGTTAAAGGTGGTCTGCCTGAGCCAGACTTGTCGTATTGGCACTAGACTGCACCTGTATGTATGACCTGCAGAAGAACAGGTTCATACATTCTGGCACATCTACATTGCCTTAAAGGGGATTTATCACTTCATCAGTTTGTGTGTTACCTTGTACTTTCGGTTACCAGTACCTAAAATCCAGGGGCGTTTCTTCCCCTCCCAGCTGGTTGTTTCTTAATGACATCATCCCCCCCCTTCTCTTCTCATGCTTACTCCCGAGTCAGTGTGTTTGTTTGAGATCAGTGGGAGGGGATAGCACATCCCTGCTCTCCCCCACCCCTCCCGTCTGAGTCCACATGTCACTGTGTTGTTCCTCTCCCTATGCAGTCTTATTTTGTAAGAGTTGATATCACAGGCCTGCATTCAGTCTAGACAGTCTTCTATGAACTCAGAGTACTGATCTTTTCTCCTCTCATAGCTGGAGGTTTGTTACAGTTGAATCCAGTCTTCTATGAACACATCCAGAGGAGCACAGTTCTGTCTCCTTTCTATGTTTACATGCAGCAGCATTAGGCACAGAGCACAATTCTGCTGTTTTCTGATTGTAGAGGCAGCTGCAGTGTTACTGTGCAGCTGCTGGCTGTGCAGAGTGAGAGAGGCAGGAATGCACGCTCCCATGGGGGACCAGATAGAGTGTAAATTAGTAGAGCCGTCAGCCAATGAAATGAAAGGAGGTGAAATCCGACTGGCACTGGGGAACAGTGTTTACACAAAATGAAGATAAGGGAGACAGTAAAAACAAGACAGCTTTGCAAATGACATCCAATTGCAAAGTTGCTTGTTTTCACTGTCCCCTTATTCTAAAGACCATTTATTGAAATGATAAAACCCCTTTAAAGCTATTTGTAACTGGTCTATCAATGCCAGAATTCATGCATGTAGCCCTACATGTCTTAATGAAAAAAATCCTAAATATTTTTAATTACAAAAGTCTGCTTGTTTTGTCTAGTGGATAATCATGATAGAAGAACAAAATGGCCACCAGGCTCCTTCCTCAGCAGAAACCTGTCCTACATGAAGTAGGACAGACTGAGTTACTTCCTGGTTATGCTGGCTGACATAGCAGAGCATGGGGTGGATATAGTACATAGAATCTACAGCTTAGCTGGGGGGAATCAGGCTGTTGTGGGAAATGTAGTTTTCATAGAGCATTCCTAGCAACTGTAGCCAAGTCCAATAGCCCAGTGAGGAGAAAGATCCAATAAAGCAATAATATGCGATATAACAGTGTCTGTAAGTCGTTCACACACTGTACTGTGACAGCTAGTTATTTCTTATGTTTATTATTACTGCACTATATGTTCTTATTTTTTTGAGTTTCTCACACAATCCCTTTAAGCTGGAAAGGAGAGCTGAATGGAGGCCGGGAGGGGGCGCACATACTTTCCCACAGCAGACATATAGTGGTGCACCGCTATACGCCGTGTGAATTCACCCTTAGAGGGATGTTCTCCATCTAAGACCTATTCTCATTGTAGTTTTGGCGGATGTGGATTTTTCACAACTATAACTTGAGAGAACACCACACACACATATAGCCTCCTCTCCAGCTCATCTCCTCCTCGACATCTTGTGGATCTGCCATGATTGTGTCAGAAATAAATACTCCTCTGAGAAAAAATCCAGAGATAATACAAAAACAGAATTTCTCATTTAGGATGCTTAGCCGTACCGACATTTGACGTACAGGTAGAGCTTCTTGAGTAGTGCTTACATTTTAAGGAAATTGTCACGTCAAGGAAGGTGCAGTGAGCCCTAACTGGTGCCCAGCCCACTGTCCCTGCCTACTTGACGTGCTGCCCTGGGCGGCAGACGGCAACTGGGCGGCAGTCCCTGTGCAACTAAAGTGCTGGGGCCGTGAGAAGCAAGAATGGTCAGACAGTCTGGGTCAATATCAAAAGGAACGCCAAAGCCACGAATCAGAACCAGAGGAATAAACGTAAACCAGCCGAGGTCAAAAGCCAAACGGAAGCGAAAGCACAAAATCAGGAGACAAACCAGGGTCAGGAGAACAGGCCGAGGTCAGGTACACAGATCAGCAAAACAACAACACCCAGCTGGTGCAACTCGCCCCCTGTCAGGAGGGGCTGGGCCCCTGTCACTCACCGAGCTGTCAGCAGCAAGTGTATCAGGGTGCAGCCTAGGGATCTGCAGGCTGCAGATCCCTAGAGCCTGAGCACAGCCCAGCCCTGACAGAAATATTGATTTAACAAATAATGGAACTAGATGTATTTTTACTAACCTAGGATGCTGATGAAATGTGTAAAGGGTGACATGTATGAACGGCGCTCTGCCAGTATTCTGTTCTCTAGATGTATGAGCAGACGCTCTCCAAAATTAGACGCATTTATGAGGCGCCTCCACGTCACTTTGTAATGCGCCCAAGATGTGGGGGCCTTCTAGAGGCGTGTCGCACCACAGCTGTATGATTCTAAACATTTATGACTGAAGGACAGCAAAACTGGGCACATTACTGCTAAAACAGAACGACCAAGTTCAAAGTGGTCTACCTGAGCCTGAGTTGTCATTTTAGAACGGGAAAGTGCCAAATCTATGACCCACAGTAGAACAGGTTCATAAATTCAGGCGCATTCTACAAAAAAATGACATCTGGGCACCAAAATTCATACATGTCGCCCCAAGTGTTTCCTTCTATAAACCCATATTTTTATGGCATGATGAAGCATTATTTGTTATTTGCATTGGTCCCAAATTTTGTGCCTACTAAGTTACTTCCGATAGTTTTGGTGATGCTATTTTTGATGTTGTCAAATTTCCAATTTTTTTTTACTAAATTAGAAATGGAAAACGCAAACGAGCTTTTCTGCTATAACTTCATGATAAAGTAATACATTTTGTTACAGCTAAGACTCACTTCACAGATGACTTTCATGTGACTGTAAAGGGTTAAATATCTTTTCCCACTTGCTTTTATTTTTTGCAGAAACATGAAACTTACAAAAATGCAAACTGTCCAAGAGAAAATATAAAAATAATGGGGGGGAAACCAAGGGGACTTGAGAGACACCTGAGTAGCTGCAAATGGGACCACAAAGCGGGAATGATGTCTAGAGGGCAGGATATAGGACAAATTGTTCAGCAGGCAGAATACAGAAAGGGATGTCCAGCAGGTAGAAACAAAACGAAGCCAGATGGCCAGAGAACTGTGCAAGAACTAACATGCACAAAAAAAACTCAGGCACTAAGGGCACATGTATGAAGATTGGCGCATCGAACAACCCGTTTTCACGGGATTTTTAGTGAAAGCTGCGCCTCATGTATGTCAGCGCCCGGGGTGCGCTCATAACTTTCCGGTGTAAAGTCCCCTGTGCCTCGCCAGTGTGTGATGCGCAGTGCGGGACTTGGGCCAGAGGACTGCGCCTCACCTGTATATCTCCGTGCATCGAAGATTCGCCGCCCGAGGAGAGGGTCCTTTCATACTGCGGTGAAAAGTTCCCTGCGCCTCGCCAATGTGTTAGGGAAAGTGCAGGACTTAGGCGCAGAAGGACTACGCCTAACATGTATTCCGTTTCGAGACATGCTGGAAATGAGCGAAAAATCATTAAACATGTTAGTGAATAGCAAAAAGAGTTGTCTTTCAAATGAATGCAGTAAAAAATCAAAGCGTCTAAAAGCGATTAAATGCATTGAAAAAGTTATCTTTTAAAATCAAAGGGAAAATGTCACATCAAGAGGTGCAGTGAGCCCTAACTGGTACCACAGCCCACTGTCCCTGCCTACTTGACGTGCTGCCCTAGCGGCAGACGCAACGGGGCGACAGTCCCTGCGCAAACTAAAGTGCTGGGCCGTGAGAAGCAAGAATGGTCAGACATCCGGGGTCAATATCAAAAGGAACGCCAAAGCCAGAAATCAGAACCAGAGGAAAGAACGAAAACCAGCCGAGTCAAAAAGACAAATGGAAGCGAAAGCACAAAATCAGGAGACAAGCCGGGTAAGGAGAACAAGCTGAGGTCAGGACACAGAAAGGCAAAACAACAACAAAAAGCACAAGAAACATGGTAGCCAGGAATATCACAGGCGCAGCACACAGCCTTCAGGGAGATTAAATGGGATTCCTGGATACCGCCCCTGCAGCAGATTGGAGCGGCCTCCGGGTCCTCCCATTGGCTGGTGCACTCGCCCCCGTCAGGAGTGGCTGGCCCCTGTCACTCACAGAGTTTGTCAGCACAAGGTTATCAGGTGGAATTGTGCATCAGCTGCGGCAGCCTGCAGATCCCTAGAGCCTGAGCACACCCCAGCCCTGACAGTACCCCCCCTTTTAGGAGGGGCCCTGGACCCTTCCCTGGTCTGGGTTTGTCTGGGTAAGCCCTCATGGAATTCCCTCACTAGGCAATCAGCATGGATGGGTTTTCGCCGGAACCCATAAATCTCTCCTCAGGACCATACCCCTTCCAATGGACCAGGTACTGCAGTGACCTTTGGGCCTTACTGAATCTAAACTATGGGCGACTTCATTTTCTAACTCCCCCCCATGCGAACGGGAGAAGGAGGCCTAGAGGGGGAGTCACCGGCTGAATATACCCTTACGAAGTGAAACGCCGGACACGTTATGTATATGGAGATAAGAGGGGATTTCAGCTGATAAGCCACCGGTTAACCACCTCCTAAACCACAAATGAACGTTCAGGTACAGGGGGAGGCATATTTTCACCAGGGGGACAAGTTCGGGGAAACCCTTTAAGCCCGCGCTCATTACTTCACAAGATGCCGCATAGGCCTCAACGCTGGCACAGCTGCTTCCAGAATAGAGAAATCAGCCTGCACATCAGTATTGCCCAGCATGGTAAGGAGACATCTGTCAACACAACCCCCTGTCCCCACCTGACTAATTTCCCCAATTCCAGTCAAACACTGGATTATGTTTCCCGACCAGGGCAGCCCCAACACCACATCACGGGCAGCCTCTCCATGACGAATAGAAATACACTTTTTAATATATATGGATCCGACCACCATCTCCAGCTCAGGGTACAAATAATTGAATTGCGCCCCGAGCTAGTGGGGTGGAGTCAATAGCCACAGCCCGCAGTGAGTCAGATACGTCTACAAGGTAGACCCAGGGCGTTATGGCAAAAGATGCATCAACAAAATTAGAAGCTGATCCAGAATCCACAAACCGCACTCCCAGAACCGGACAGCGACAAGTATGAAATCTTAACTGGTAGCACAACTTTAAGATACAATAGGAAATACCTGCTCGCCTAGGTGATCCTCCTGCTGGGCCAACCCAGGGGTTGGAGTTTTTCCGACTTGGTCTTCCGGGTTTTGGAGCATTTCCCCAATTCTGTGTCCATCTTCTCCACAGTAGAAGCACAACCCCTGGATGCGACGAGTAAAACCTACGGTCGTCAGCCGCAGTAACAGAAAAAGCCCCCACTTGCATGGGCTCCTCTGAGTTTAAATCGGAAACAACGGGTTTAGGGGTGACCATGGTGTGGACCAGGGGGGGGGGACCCTTTTCCTGCCGTCTCCCCCCTAAAACGTCTGTCCAGACGAACGGCCAGTGCCATGGCCTCGTCTAAGGTACCAGGGTAGGGTAAGCCACCAATAAATCCTTTACATGGGCATCTTTAACCCTAATCTAAACTGGCTCTAAGAGCTGCGTCGTTCCACCCAGACGGAACGCACCAGCGACGAAATTCGGAGCAAAACTCCTCCACAGTCTTCTCACCCTGCCTCAAGTGGTCAGCAGAGCCTCGGGCCCCAGCTTCCCTATCTGGTCATTAAAGAGTACCCTAAAGCGGCAAAGAACCTGTCCACAGAAGACAGTTTTAGGTGAGTCATGCGGTAACGAAAATGCCCACTCCTGGGGGGGACCCTGCAGTAAGGACATAACAATCCCCACCCTTTGTTCCTCATTCCCCGAGGTAAGTGGCGGAGCCTAAAATACAGACGACAACCCTCTCTAAATGCCAAAAAAGTCTTCCTGTTACCTGTGAACCTGTCAAGCAACTGGATAGGGGCTCCACAGGAGGGAAGGTAATGCAGGGACCCTCTGACTGGGTAGCCTCCTGTTGTTCTACCCTCAGCGCCAGATCCTGGACTAGCTTTGGGGTTTGCCCCTGATCTGCTCTACCAGAGCTGTCATGGGGTCCATAGTGAGGGTAGAGCATTAACAGTTTCGGCCTGTGATAATGTCACGTCAAGGGAGGTGCAGTGAGCCCTAACTGGTACCCACCACGTCCCTGCCTACTTGAAGTGTGCTGCCCTAAGGGGCAGACGGCAACTGGGCGACAGTCCCCCGCGCTACTAAAGTGCTGGGGCCGTGAGAAGCAAGAATGGTCAGACAGTCCGGGTCAATATCAAAAGGAACGCCAAAGCCACAAATCAGAACCAGAGGAAAGAACGTAAACCAGCCGAGGTCGAAAGCCAAAAGGGAAACGAAAGCACAAATCAGGAGATAAGCCGGGGTAAGGAGAACAAGCCGAGGTCAGGTACACAGATAAGCAAAACAACAAAAAAGCACAAGGAACACGGTAGCCAGGAAATATCACAGGGGGCAGCACACAGCCTTCAGGGAGTTTTAAATGGGGTTTCCTGGATACCGCCCCTGCAGCTGAATTGGAGCGGCCTCCGGGTCCTCCATTTGGGTGGTGCGACATGCCTCCTGTCAGGAGTGGCTGGGTCCCTTCACTCACAAGTTGTCAGCAGCAAGTGATCAGGGTGGAATCGTGCATCAGCTGCTGCAGCCTGCAGATCCCTAGAGCCTGAGCACAGCCCAGCCCTGACAGAAAATATATAAGATCGCTAAAGAAATAAATCTCAGCTCTCAGCTCCATGCGGCATGGAGTATGAATCAAAAAAATTGTTTTTATTAGGTGTAAAACATTATCTGAAAAAGAGCTCAAACCTTCTAAAAAAAATACATAAATAAAATCACTAACAAAAAATCAATAACGGCGCAACATCAGGAATTGGGATATAGAAAATTGCCGGGAAATACAGTAATTCAAATTCTGTAAGCGCTTCTCATTGGTCGGCAAAAAACAACCAATTACAATAGGAGCGACAGTGAACCATTATAACCTATGGAGTAGTGTTGACCAATCAAATGAAAAGGCGGGACAATTCAAAATACAGTAAAAAATTAAGACAATATATAAAATGAACAATAATATGGGTGTAACGAAAATAAACAAATAAAAATGAATTCAATGAATTTATTTTTATTTCTTTAATTTCGTTAACCAATGATCAATAATATGGGGCTAACGAAAATAAAGAAATAAAAATGAATTTATTGAATTAATATTTATTAGTTTATCTTCTTTACACCCATATTATTGTTCATTTTATATAGACATCGGTACAACTTCGTAAGTCTTATCATTTGATTTCTGCCATGTACAGTTTTATTATAAATTGCATTAGAAAACCCATAAGAGCGTCGCTCGCTCTCCCATTGGCCCAAATAATCGTGCCTCTTTTAACTTAGCCAATCACAAACAGAGCTCGCTCTGCATTTCTTTTCCCCGTAGAACTCTATGAGATAAGTAGCTCTCCCGCTGATTGGCTAAGCAGGACGAGCCCCTCTTCTCCCCAAACAATCACAGTATTAGAATATTTCCCATAGACAGTAATAACTTTTAGGGCGCCTTCTATTCCGCTCTTCTTGCTACACTCAAAATAGACGCACTACATATGATTGGTGGATTCATATCTGCCGCCTGGTCTCAACCAATCAGCTCTTTTCTGCCTTTTTTACTGTATTTTGAACTGTCCCGCCTTTTTATTTGATTGGTCAATACTACTCCATAGCTTATAATGGGTCACTGTCGCTCCTATTCTGATTGGTTGTTTTTTGCCGAAACCATATGGAAAAAAGAGGTAATGTCTAAAATATAACTTTTATTAATAATAACTTAAAATATATCCCACTAACAACTCTCTCTAGAACTACCAGGCCGATACTGTACAATGAATAACAGTCTCTGAACTATTGAATGTGGCCGATGCTGCAATGCCCTGACAGGGCTAGAGATGACATAGAGGTGTCTATAATCACTGCACCTTGAAACAGTGGAGTGGTTCCTCTACATATCGGTAAGGTATATTACTTTTACCCAAGGTATTGAGATTTTTTGGATATGACCACCCCCTTTAACTTTCTGGATGAAATACATCATCCTTGTTCTCTTTTTCCCTATTTGGGTATTGTCATTTTATCAGGTATCTTGGATTAAGCATAGTATACCTGTAATACATTATTTGACAATTATTTTTGAACACCTTTAGTCTGAATTCCTGCATTTTGGTCCCTTGAGGTGACCGGGTATAATAATTTTTACGGGCTGGTGGAAACATGTTGGGACCAGACTAGAGCATCATATCAGCCATTTTTCTTAGGGACAGGTTCCGGGCAAGAGCGCCCTTTATCGGGGCAATCATCTTGCACTTTAGGGTAGGGACTGTTATTCATTGCACAGTATCGCCCGGGTAGTTCTAGAGAGCGTTTTTAGTGGGATATATCAAGCTATTATTAATAAAAGTTATATTTTAGACATTACCTCTTTTTTCCATGTGGTTTTGAATTAGTCAGAGGTTTCTGGATACTGGCCATTCATCTAGCTGGTAGTAAACATATTCCTTTTGTTGGTTTTTGCCGACCAATGAGAAGCTCTTACAGAATTTGAATTACTGTATTTCCCGGCAATTTTCTATATTGCAATTCCTGATGTAGCGTCGGTGACTGCGACAAACGCGTTGTTAGGGATTTGATTGATTTATGTTTTTAGAAGGTTTTCGCTCTTTTACAGAGAATGTTTTACACCTAATAAAAACGATTTATTTACTAATACTCCATGCCTCATGGCGCTGAGATTTCAGTGCCCCCATCTCTCCATAGACTACAATGGAACAAAGTAGCTCGCGCTCTGACTGGCCGGGATAGCCAAGCCCCCGCTCGTTCAACCAATCAGCTCTTTTCTGCATTTTTTACTGTATTGTGAACCGTCCCACCTTTTCATTTGATTGGTCAATACTACTCCATAGCTTATAATGGGTCACTGTCGCTCCTATTCTGATTGGCTGGTTTCTGCCGACCAATGAGAAGAGCTTACAGAATTTCAATTACCGTATTTCCCGGGAATTTTCTATATCCCAATTCCTGATGTTGTGCCGGTTCCGACGACAAACGCGTTGTTAGTGATTTGATTGAAGTATGTTTTTAGAAGGTTTGAGCTCTTTTTCAGATAATGTTTTACACCTAATAAAAATGATATTTGGAAATATACTCCATGCCTCACGGAGCTGAGAGCTGAGATGTATTTTATTTTGCAATCTTATATATTTTTCCTCTAATTTTAAATGATCCACTTTTTCAATACATTTAATTGTTTTTAGACAACTTTGATATTTATCTTTATTAATGAAGTAATTTTAGAGACAACTCTTTTTTATTATTGTACTGTTGTAACAGTCGACCTAGAGCACATTTTGCCCCATTCCATCTCGCTTCACTTTGCCTACTCCGGCTCAGGTAGACCACATTCAACTAGGTCTGCCTGTCGGAGCTGCAATGCGCCTCACTTTGCTGAGCCGCGATCATGCATGCCTCGGAGTATTCGAAAGTGCCACGTACCGCCCCAGAACGCGCCCATTGTACGCTCCATCATGTTAGGCGCAGCCGAATGTGGCGAAGGTTGTGCCTAACATTGCATCCCTGCGTCCGACAGGGGATTCAGATCGGTGAGGCGCAGTTTTCCACAGGCAGGGCTAAATAGTTCCTCCAGTGAGGATGATTGACCCCAGCTGTGATTGCTGAAGTCAAGTGTTTAACTGTCGCCCTGCTGGAAGGCACAGAAAACACTTGACTATCTACAGCACAGCAGCTGCCACGGTCAAAGGGCATGTTGTAGCAGGATGCCTGTCATGACACATATTTTTTTTTACATTAGGCTAAAAACTTTTACATGAGGCTATCATCACCCTCTTCATTCACATGCATGGCCGGATCGCAGCAAGCATCTTGCTACCACTGCTCACTCCATACTCATTGCACATGACTACACATAGGCACAAATTGTAATCTCTAGCATAAAATGGGTTAACTTCTATCATGCTGGCATTCAAAAAGTTCACACAGCTAGGTTATAGTTTACCCTGTTGAGGTTGGGGTTTGTTTTAGGGCAGCAAGAAAAATACTTACTAATTTTACAATTTAATGTAGGAAAGTACAGTGTTCAGAAAAGGCTACAAAAATTCTAAAATAGAAATTACATACATAAAGGCAAATCAACAATAGAAATAGAAGGGATTAAAATTAAAAATTATTAATACATCAGGACGTTACCAGTAGGAAGCACAGCTTAGTTAGGACAGAACTACAATATTGTTCCATTCCTTTTTTCCCTACCGTCTGATCTTTTTAAAAGGGCTTTAAAAGATTCAAGTCTGACCACTCAACCCTTTTTACTTCCTAGGTCGTTAAAGAATGGCTAATTATATGCAAGAGGACACTGTCACAGGACATACTTCTAGCTTATGTCATAATTTATTATATCAGTCTCTCAGTCAATAAAAAACCACAAAATTTTAGAAACCACACTTTTTAAAAACCCCATCATACAAATATGAATATGAAAGATCCATAATTTAAGCAAAGATTCAATTCTGTGGTTTCCGAAGGCCGAAAATCCTATTGCTTTCCATAAATGCATAGGTTAGTTATTTAAAACAAGGCTCATGACATGAATGCTTTTGAACTATTATGAACTATTATTATTTCCTTTGTACATTCTAAATTCTAAAATCCAGCAGTCCAGAAATAGGATATGGGCTCTGGAGTTGGCCGGGCTTACAGATACATTCACCTATCTTACTCTTTAGCATGTCTTATTGAACTGGAAAGCAAAGAGAGGTGACATTTAGTCTCACCGGAGACTTTTGTCTCCAGCCTAATGTAATTATGCCCATAATTAAGAGGACATACTGATTATTATCGGCTCACATCTGTCCAGGGGTAGTTAATGTGGATTTTGAATCACTCAGGATTCAAACATAACCCATAACACATATTATCTGAACTCTGTCTTTACCTTCAGAACTTGATAAAGAGTGGCACAGAGCTTTGGGTAAAGTTCTGAGTGTAGGAGATTTGGGAATAGATTTGACTAGATATTAAATCAAAGCAAGAACAGTGCTATTATCATAACCAGATGGTATATTTTCCCTTTAGGTTTTCAAAAATGTGTGTTGAGCTATTGCATCTTGAATATAGAGAAGGATTAACATTTGTCTGACTCATTGATCTTGTCCCCCCGTCCCTCATTCCTGGAAATTCTTAAAAAAAATGCATTAAAAACATTTTTTTTTTATATGAACAGGAGATTTTATTCCAGGAATCAAATGTGTAGTTCCATGCTGTTCCTTATGAATTTCTGTGCCCAAAGTAGTTTACATTTTTTTAAATTAATATTAGAAATAGGAATTTAAATAAAATAAAAAGTAACATAATAATGGTATTTTATGGTCTGATGGTATACATTCTGTAACGATCCAGCGGTAACAACGTACACTGAGGCGTCAATCGCTGGTAACTGGGTTTGGATCCCTGTGATCACCGCAGGCGAGATGGTAGATGGAGATCCATGCCAAGGAGTGGAGTCTAACGGGCCCCCGGTCTTCACCGGAGCCCGCCGCAAATCAGGACTGACTTTGCTGCGGGGAACCGCCAGGTCGCTACACCTGATGTGGCTACCTGCGGTGACAGCCGAGGTGCAGGACAGGAACTCCAGGCACAGAGAGTGGTGGTAGACTGGTACTGCAGGTAAACGTATGCAAGCGGGATTACAGCTGGTTAAATTTATGCAAGCGGGATTACAGCAGGATAAACGTATGCATACGCAGGATTACAGCAGGTAACTGGACTGGTATAACGGCAGGATACAGCAGGTAACTGGACTGGTATAAAGGCAGGATACAGCAGGTAACTGGACTGGTATAAAGGCAGGAACACAGCAGGTAAGGAACGGGTACAAGGAACAGCAGAAGACGACAGACAGGTGGTCAGGAGCTCTGATGGACTGCAGAAACTTAACCAGGCATCTCAGGGGTTAAGTCCAGAACAGCAGACCTGAGAAGCTGGCAGGAGCTCAGATGGACAACCTCTCAGAAAGAGGTACAAAACAACAATGGACTGTAGGAACTGAACTAGCATCTCAGGGGTTAAGTTCCAGGATAGCAGACCCAAGAAGCTGGCAGGAAACTGCCGTACACGTGCCCTAGGAGGCATAGAGCACGTACAGGACCCCAGGAAGCAAGAGCAACAGGACAGGCAAGTATTCAGAGGACATAGGCTGCCGGAACCCTACCAGGAGCCCCAGGAGACAGGAGGCCGGACACGGCACGGTCCATTGGCAAGGACCGGGCTGATCGTGACACATTCCTTAACGCCTTGGAGTACAGTTTCTATGGAAATACAAAGCTGAAGATTTAAGAAGTGGGTTCCCTAAAATAATGACTTACCTCAGATTAATTGAGTAATATATACATATAACCATGCTGGCTCTGTTTTTATGACATAAACATTCATCTTTATAATTTCAAGTTATAGGTAAATACATTTATCTTTTTTTCTTTTTCAAATTGCATATAATATTCACACTCAGCATCTTATTTGCCACTATGTACCGGGGGTCTCATGTCTAAGATGAATTCTTATAGGCGGCACCGTGGTACTACCCAATGTTACGGCAGGAGTGGTGGATCCTCTGGACCACCACAAGTGGTGGTGTAAGCCACGCCAGGGAGCGGAATCTAAGTAGGCCCTGATGCTCACCAGAGCCCGCCGCAAGGAAGACTGGGCATGCTGTGGTGGGGTCCTACCAAGTCACTACCCCTGGCGCAACTTGCTTGCAATGGCGACCGAGGTGCAATTTGATACAGAATTGTGAAGCAAACTCGTGGTTGGGAACAGACAGGAAGGTCAGAACAGGCGGCAAAGGTTCATGGTCGAGGGACAGTAGCAAGAAAGACTGGTGCACGGATAACACAGGAATCATACAGGGAACGGTTTCTTAATAGGCAATAGAAGGCACTAAGGATCCGGCAAGGGAAGAAGGAAAAGGTAGAACTTAAATACAGCAAATCAGTGGCGCACTGGCCCATTAAAATTAACAGTACTGTTCTCCCATTGCACATGGGAGAAGAGAGAGGTGATGCAGACGTAGGGCTGCGAGTGTGCAGCGAGACATGCAGGTCGTGGCACCACTCACTGCCGCAGCATCAGGGAGACAGAACGTGGATCGCAGGAGCATCCATTACAGTACCCCTCTCTTAGGCCTTCCCCTCTTTCTAGTCAGCAAGAATTTAGCTAATTGATCTAGGAAACACGTGGGTGGCAGCATCATGTTGTGGTTTTGTATTGCTGCAGGAGGGACTGGTGCATTTCACAAAACAGGTGGCATCATAAGGAAAGAAGATTATGTGGCAATACTGAAGCAACATCTCAAGACATCAGCCAGGAAGTTAAAGTTTGGGTCGGAAATGGGTCTTCCAAATGGACTATGACCTGAAGCATACTGCCAAACTGGTTACAACGTGGCTTAAAGGGGTTGTCTCACTACATTGATTCATCTTACCTCAGTCCTTTTTTCTTGGTTTCATTTTGAATTCTGGGGTGTGTCTACTGGCGTCCCCTAGGCTGCAGTAGAAGCCAGGTCTGTAGCTATAGCAACCAGTGCTGGCAGCCTATCAGGAGAGACTGAACAGGTCTGTGGCTTTTAGCGACCTGAGGAGCTGATGCAGCCCATACAAGAGGGGATATCTCAGAATAGGTAGGACACTGTTAATAGACACATACTGCAAAGTGACTTGTTTTTGCAAGATCTTTAACATAAAAAGCAATTCTTGCAGTGAGACAACCCATTTAAGGATAACCATGTCAATGTTTTGGAGTGGCCATCACAAAGCCCTGATCTCAATCGTATTGAAAATTTATGTGCAAAGCTGAAAAAGCAGGTGCGAGCAAAGTGACCTACAAACATGGCTCAGTTACACTAGTTCTGTCAGGAGGAATGGGCCAAAATTCCTACCAACTATTGTGAGAAGCTTGAGGAAGGATATCCAAAACATTTGACCCAAGTCAAATAGTTTAAGGCAATGCTACCAAATACTAATGAAATGCATGTAAACCTTTGACTTTGTAGAAAGTAATAAAAATACCTGAAAAATTATCTCTCTTATTATTCTGCATCTGGCAAAAAAAAAAATAATTGTGGTTCCTAATTGACCTAAAACGGGTAAGTTTTATTCTGATCTCATGTCAGATAGTGAGAAAAACATGCATACGTGTCTATATATATATATATATATATATATATATATATATATATATATATATATATTTGAAAACAAAAGATTGCATACACTATATAGAAAGGAGAGCTAGGAGAGCCAGATCGGACAGAAGTAGGCATTATTATTGCTAGCTTTAATTTCCTCCATTTGCATTAAATGATTAAGAGCCCCTGAGGAATCTGGCAGACAGGAAATATGAAACAATGAAGAAAACCTTAAAAAAGTTTTACCATGAAGCAAAATCCCTTTCTGAGGACAGCTCATAGCCCACTACAAACCAGCCTCAGAGAACAGGGAGATGGCTGCATTTTCACTGTTCTCATTCTTTTCTATGGCAGTTCCTATAGACACGTATGGTGGAGAGCTAAGAGCCAGCCTCAGAAAGAGGTTCTACTTTTTGGCAAAACCACCTTAAGTTTACAACTAGAGCAATGAAGCATAGAGAGTGGCACAAGCTGTAGAGATTTATGAAGGATTGGTCCTGGGTTTATGAAGGATCGGTCCTGGGTTTATGAAGGATCGGTCCTGTCAGACTATTCTCATCAGCTTCTATAAGGAAGTCAGTGCTAGACTGGATCGGGGTGAGGCACTGGATGTCATAATCTAGATTTCTCTAAAGCATTTGATACGTGCCACATAAAAGGTTGGTAAGTAAAATAGAAAAGCTTGGACTGGGGAAAACGTGTGCAAGTGGGTAAGCAACTGGCTCACTGATAGAAAACAAAGGGTGGTAATTAACGGTAAAATACTCTGACTGGGTTGCTATTACTAGTGGGGTACCACAAGGGTCATATTTTGGGGCCCCATCCCTTCAACATTTTCATTAACGTTCTTTCAACATGATTGCAAAAATAGAATATCGATCTTTGCAGACGATACAAAGCTCTGTAAAGTAATCAACACAATAAAGGATAATGTGTTATTACAAAAGGGATCTGGATAAGTGGAGGCCTGGGCAGGGAAAGGGCAGATGGGGTTTTAACAAGATAAATGCAAGGTTTTGCACATGGGGGGGAAAAAATCCCATTATTTTAAACATTTTAAAAGGGAAAAAGGCGGGAAAAAAGTGAAAAGGGAAGGACTTGGGAAATTGGTGGACAGTAAACTTAATTTGTAGCAGCCATTTGTAATAGAGTGCCAAGGCAAATAGGTCAGGGGGGCATTAGAAAAGGGGATGGGAAAAAATGATGAGACATTATTCTCCCATTTACAAGTCACGGGGTTAGACCACACATGGAATATTGTGTACAGTTTTGGGGCACCATGACGGGAAAAGACTTTGTAGAGTTTAAAACGGGTACAAAGGCGGAAACAAAATAAAAAAAAGGTTGGGGGACTAAAACCCAAAAAGTTAGAAAGATTAGGGTTTTTTAGTTTAGAGAAAAGCGGCTTGGGGGGGGGGCATAATAAATATTTTTTAAATACATAAAAGGTAAATAAAGATTTCCCAAGTTTATTATCCCCAGGACTGTATCTAAACAAGGGGACCTTAGTCTTGAGGAACAAAAGTTTTACAAAAAAATTAAAAAAAGGATTCTTTACTGTAAGACCCGTGAGACTGTGGAATCTCTGCCAGGGGAAAATTGTCTGGGGAATTCACTTCAGAGTTCAAAAAGGGTTTGGGTGCATTTTGGGCGTAAAAATATAAAATTTTTAGGGTTTGATTCTGGAAGGGGCATTGATCCGGGGTTTTTCGATTGCCAGATTGGAGTCGGGAAGGAATTTTTTCCCCCAAAAAGGGACAATTGGCTTCTACCCCATTGGGGGTTTTTGCCTTCCTTGGTCAAACACCTTGCACAAGGTGAACTGGTGGCGTCTTCTTTTTTTTTGGCCTTACAAACTATAAACTATGAAACCTATTTCGAAAGAGAACAGACTGGTGAGCATTCCATCTGAAAATGAGACATTGTCCCAGGCATCGCACTGCATTTTCAACAGATCTTGGAGAGTGAGAGTATGTCTTATTCAGTTTAACAAGTTTTCTTATTTGGGGCAGGATTTAAATTAAATTCTAAAGTTTGCAGGAGATGCATCATTTATGGTAAGAACAAAAAATTTGTTCCACTGTTTATCAGAAAACCAATGCCCCAATTTATCCTCTGGGGCACCAAAAAAAAGCAAGTTTGGAGTCTTCTTTACCTCCAAGCAGAGGCATGGAATATACTAAAGAAATGACTGAAGAGAAGCAAAGTTTTTCATATAGTGTAAATCACAATGTGAAATGGGTATTGGGAAAATGGAGCTGGGAATCCAGAGAGGCGGTGATATTCTGGAGGATCTCTGATCAATGTTTTAATCCAGAACTGTTCACTACATCTTTGATATGTGGTAATGGGTTGTTGATGTGTTAACAGTGTTTAGTAACTTATCGTTACCATAAAGTCAAGTTTTCCAACCAAGGGAGAAAGGGTTCATAGAAGTGAAGAATGAATGAACAAACAAACAAGCAAACCAAGCATTTGAGATCATGGATAAGATAGGCAACAACTTGAGCACTTTCTTAGTGGCCCCCGGGAAGAGACAAAAATTCCCCAAAAATTTAGAAAACAAGGGATGTTTTTTCATGGACAACTTAGAGGTGCGATAATGGAAATGATCCAAAACACAGGAACTGAAAGTGGCCTTAAAATATAGTTCATGGTCAGGCAGACCTATTCCCCCACACTTGTTTGTTTGGAGTTAGTAACTTTGGTTTAAGTCAATATTTGCTTAGACCCCCGATAAATTGAGGGAAAAAGCTTTGTAACCTAGAAAAAAAGATCTTGTACGATAATCTGAAACACGTAAAGGATCTCGGGAACAGTTTTAATTTCTAATACATTAATTCTACCAAATCAGGATAAGCATAAACGGCTCCAGGTTTTTTAGGTCCAAATTTTAATTGCTTATTTGAAAAAAACTTTTTTTTGGGGTCTAGGGATTTTGATTGAAGCAAGGGGCAAAGGGCTGACTTAAGATGAGACACCTCTAAGTGAAGAAGAGTAACATTAAAGGTGATAATACTGTTTTGTCCCATGCAAATCTGAAAGCCTCATTTTCCATTCTTTCTTATTGGTATGTAATCTGAATTTCAGCAAGTGTCAACCTCAAACACTCCTAACTGACCCTGTTGAAGGCATTCTGCATGTCAATGGCCAAAGGGCATAAGAGATGTATGATATGAACAGTTCTAGAGATTAAACATATAGGGTCACATGTATGAAAACTGTCTAGGCCAATTGGAGTTCCCTTTTATTTTTTCAGAGAACTATATGAAATGAAAGGGGCTCTCTCATTTTTTTTTTTGGGAGGGAACAAAAAAAATCTTTAGACCTAGGACAGTTTTTCAAACCCCCCATCCTAGTTTTGATGGTGTTGTCTCTACCTCATGCCACAAACAATATCGCGCAGCTAAGCCCTTTAAAAACGATCAAAGAGGCATAAGAAATTTTGGGAACAGCGTTCGTAATTGGAATATATAAAAAAAAATTTGAGGCTCGTAGTGTACATTTTTGACAAAATGAAAAATGCCACCTACTGGGGGCAGGTGCCCTAATTCAGGTGGGAACCTACGACATGCCCCTTTTTGGTGTTGTTCGACATTCGACTTCAGGGTTAGAATTTTCCAGCTATAAAATGTCTTATTATAAAAGCTGTGCAGGTGGGTGGAGTGCATAACCCAAGGGGGGACTCCATTCCCCATACAAACGTCAAAAGAAATTGATCAGCACATCCGTTTTCAAGAATAAACTTTTGGGCATACTGTTGTGTCACCCAAAAACAATCAAACCAATCAATATCGTAGACTCTATAGAAACTAAAAATAGTTCAAACGGACAAAAAAAATTTTGGAACAGATTTCTGCTTATGGGAAAATGTATAAAAAAATTTGAGTCCTTAGTGTACTTTTTTGATCAAAACTGTAAATGCCCCTATCGCGGCAAGGTGCCCAATTTGGGGGAAACCCTCGCAATGTCCCTTTTGGGGGACATGTTAAATCTCGAAAGTCGGGGCGCACCTTTCCGCCTTTTTCCGGGCAAATTTGGCCTATTTATGTCGGCATGGGGCCCTCTTACATCATGTAAGCCCCCGCGCCTCGCAGTTTTTGGGGCGGTTGGGGGACTTAGGCGCAGTGCGGCCTGCGCCTATGATTGCCCCCCGAGGTAGTGCACTCAACAAAAAATGTAAAGTCCCCGCCCCTCCCCAGTTTGGGGGGCGCGTGAGGGACTGGGCGCAGTGCGGCGGTCCCTAATATTCGCCGCCGAGGGGGTTGCGTCATACATGGGGGGGAAAAGTCCCGCCCCTGCCAGTTTTGGGGCCGTGGGGACTTAGGCGCAGAAGGGAGCGCCGAAAATTTTTCCCGATTGAGACAGGCTGGAAAACAGCGGGGAAAAAATCATTAAAGATGTTTGCGGAGTTGAAAAAAAAAAATCGCCTTTTAAAGGCAAAAAACTTCTCAGAAAAGAGCTCAAACCCTCAAAATATTAATTCAAAAAAATCTTTTTTATTTTTTTATTTTCGGTGCATGATCTTTAGTTGGGTGTAAAAAAATAAAGAAAAAAACAGTTTTATTGTTTAAATATTTTTTTTTTTTTTACCCCCAAATTATTTGTTCTTTTTTACCACCCCGGAAAAAATTCTGTGTTTTATCATTTGTTTTCGGCCTTACTTTGTTTTCCCCAAGCATTAGAAAAACCCCTTAAAAAGCGTCGCTCGCTCTCCCATTGGTCCAAAAAACCGGCCCTTTTAGTTAGCCAATCACAGAGCTCGCCAAATTCTTTTTTCCCATAGAAACCCTTTTAGAAAAAAGCTTGCCTCGATTGGCTAGTGGAGAGCCCCCGCTAGCTCAACCAATCAGCTCTTTTTGCATTTTTTTTCTGATTTTGAACTGTCCCGCCTTTTAATATGATTTGGGCATATTTTCCCTAGGTTTTGTGGGTCCCTGTCGTCCTATTCTGATTGGTCTATCTCCCTGGTTTTAATGGGCCCCTGTCGCTCTTTTGATTGGCTGGTTTTTGGCCCGACCAACAGAAGGCTTTTAAAAAATTGAAATTCTGTATTTCCGGCAAAATTTTTATATTGAATTCCCTTTTGTGCGCCGGTCTCGGCGACAACGCTTTGTTGGGGTTTAACGATTTATTTTTATAGAGGGTTTCAGCGTTTATCTGAAATTTTTTACACTTAATAAAAAAAGAGTTTTTTTTTAACTCCATGCCGCACAGCGCTGAGAGCCCAGATTGATTGCGCCCCATCTCTCCATAGACTACAATGGGGGAAGTAGCTCCCCGCTCTATTTGGTGGGATGCCCAAGCCCCCGTAGCTCAGCCCCAAACAGCTCTTTTCCGCATTTTTTGGATTTTGAACTGTCCCCCCTTTGATTTTGATTGGTCAAAAAATTTCCCCGGATTTAAGGGTCTTTTTTGTCCTATTCTGATTTGGGTGGCTTTGCCGACAAGGAAGCGCTTACGATTTTTAAATTTCTGTTTTTGGCAACTTTTATAATTCTGATGTTGCGCCGTCTTGGCACAAAAGCGTTGTTCGGGATTTAAATTTTTTTTGTTTTTAGAAGGTTTAGCTCTTTTTCAGATATTTTACACTTATTTAAAAAGGGTTTTTTTTACTACTCCTGCCGAAGGCGCTGAGAGCCGAGATTGCTTGCGAAATTTTCCATGATACAATGGGCAAGTAGCTCGGCTCTGATTGGCTGGGGTGCCCAAACCCCGTGTTCAACCAATCAGCTCTTTTAGCATTTTTACTGTATTTTTAACTGTCCGCCTTTGTTTTTTATTGGTTTTAAAAATTCTCCATAGGTATAATGGGTCCCTGTCCTCCTATTCTGATTGGCCGGATTCCAAGCCCCGCTGCTCAACCAATCCTCTTTTCTGCTTTTTACTGTATTTTGAACTGGGCCGCCTTTTGATTTTGATTGGTCAATAGTTCTCCTAGGTTTTAATGGGTCACTGCGCTCCCATTCTAATTTGGGAATTTCTGCCGACCCTGAGAATAGTTTCGAATTTTTAATTACGTATTTCCCGGGCAATTTCCAATATCCGAATTCCTGATATTGCGCCGTTCTAGATTTTTGGAAAGTGATTTTTTTAAAAAGTATTTTTTTTTTTTGAGGTTTGACCCTTTTTCTGAAAATGTTTTCCCCTTTATAAGGGTTTTTTTTTTAATCTTACTCATGCCCAGGAGTGGGGCCGCCGAGATTTCTGTTGCGTTTTATTTTTCCCCCGCATTTTTCGTTCTCGTTCACTTCCCTCGGGGGGCTTTTAGACCAAAAAAACTAGGTCTGCTTTTTGGACTGCCGAGAGCTGCAATGCGCGCCTTTCCCGACCGCGCGTACATGTTTTGAGTTTTCGGCACGCGCGTCCCCCCCCGGCGCCTACATGGGCCCCACACCGCGCCATTGCACGCCCCTTCATGCGGTGGCAGTAAAAGTGGCGACGCTGCTCTAACATCGCACCCTGGGGACAGGGATTGGGGCCGGAGCGCGGTTCACCAAAAAACGGGCGAAAAGCCGATCTACATGTCCCCCTTGGGGTTTTTTGTTACACCCCCACATTTCGGGTTAAAAGGGCCAGCTTTAAAACCGATATGATTAAAAGCCTGTGAGGTGGGGGGAGGGCAAAACCCAAGCTGGGGACTACCATTTTCCATACAAAAGTCAAAAAAAAAAATTTTGGGGTTTAGCACTTTCGTTTTAAAAAACTATAGGAGCCCTGTGTGGCAGTCAAAAGCATGAAAACACAATACAATATCGTACCCTTTAGACACTAAAACGGTAAAAGAGGAAAATAAAACAGCTTTTGCTAATAGGGAATATATGAAAAAAAATTTAGTTTTTGTGTACTTTTTTTTGGGAAAAATGTAAATGCCCAACTTTTAAAACCTTTTTAAAAATCAGTTCAGAACCCGTAAAATCTAGGTCCCTGGCAGAGGATATTCTCCGAATTGGTTTGGGTGCTAGCTTGAATTTAGGCCCCCTTCACACGGTTTTCAGCCCGGGTTTCGAGCGGATTGCGCTCGCATTCCGGTGAATAAGGGGGTGGCGGGAAAAAAAAAAAGGGCGGGGGAGCAGCCCGCCGGCCCCCTAACAATGCATTATCTAAGCGCGTTTCCCGGGCCCTAAAAATTTTGTGTACTTTCTCCCACCGCGGATTCCCAACGGGGGGGGAGCGACGGAAACCACTGTTTCTATGAGAGCAGTGGGATTACCGTAATTCTGCGACGGATTGGCCCGTTTTGCGCGCAAATCCGGGCGGAGTTGGCGCCAAAAACGCGGACAAAAAAGCCCTGTGAAACGGCCTTGCTGTCAAAAGGGTCCCAGGAGCTTCCCTAGAAGGCTCCATTTTGCATCTGACCTTGAAGTGTTGTAGAGCTAAGAGTAGTAAGTATGAAATCATTAAGGATCTCTGTGGTAGAAAACACCAGCCCATATGCAGGCAAATTAATGGTGAAAATGAGAGAATGAGGTATCTTGTATGGATAGTGTTAGCCAGCCACCTGTCCCATTTGTCACAATATATTTAATATAGATTATCCTGGTCTATGATGGATATGATTTGTTGGTGTAGGGTGGAGATTTCCACTATAAAAAAAATTAAAAGGGGCAGATCTCATTGGTAATCTGTTTGTAGGACTGCAAGGAGACTTCAGAGTTAAAGGGGACCTGTCACATAGGTTATGCCCCCCTTGCTGAGGGCAGCACAAGCTAGTGTCAGACCTGCTGTTTCCAGTGCTGTGTCCCTTATTCTGTAAGATGCTGTAGTTTTAGAGCATTGACCTCTCAAATCTTATTCATGAGCAGGTGTTAGCCCCGCCCACCTAAGGCTAGCCCCGCACACTGACATTATTCACATGTTACTACCTATTCAAAGTAATAGGTTTATCAGTTGAGGTGAGAGGGGGGGGGCTAGCCTCAATTGGGCGGGGTTTGAAAAACTGACACTTTGAATGACTCTTCTGGCTAAAAAATGCAGATTTGAGCATTAAATACACGAAAACTCCAGCATCTTACAGAATAAGGGACACAGTGCTGGAAACAGCAGGTCTGACACTAGCTTGTGCTGTCGTCAGCAAGGGGGGCATAATTTATGTGACAGGTTCTCTTTAAAACAATCTTTCCTATTTGAACCTGAAGTCATGTCAAATACAAACCCTTCTAATTAAGAATTTTAAAGGGGTTTTTCCTAATACAAAGATTAGCTTTCAACATGAAGGGACAGTGTTAAAGGCGAATATTGTTCTCATCCAATCTGTCGTATTACAATCTATTCATACCAGTTGAGTGACATTTACTCATTGAGATGTCAGGTTGCCCAGAGGCCATTGACAAGGTGTAGAAGCACCTGGGCAACATCCCCCACATTGGAAAGTACTTTTATGGTCTTAGACTAAGGTCACATGGCATAATTGCGGGGCGTAATTACTCCCCGCAGTTACGCCGCGTGTTTGGGAGCTTGTGCCGATCGGGGGGGCTGGCCCCATAGACATGCATTACTCGCGGCGCGTATACGCCGTGAATAATTGACATGCCACTTATCTCCCCGCGCGTCGTATTGTACGAGCAGGGAGAAGAGGCGTAATCCATAGTTCCCTATGAAAACTGTGGATTACCGTAATGACTGGGACGCATTCGCCCTGTATTGAGCGCAGTATGGCACAAAATGCGGGGCGAAAAACGTCCCAATTTAAGCCGTGTGAACTTAGCCTCAGAGTGGGCGTAAATGTCAAACATCAATGGGAAAACACAAAAGGCCCCTGGAAACCCTGGGCCTTTTCCCCCTTTCTGCAAATCCTGGACGATCCGCACTTACATCAGGAGGGCAAGTTAAAAGTTTATTTCGTGTATTAAAATAAGATTTTCAATTACAGTAACCCCCATGTTACAAAGGGGAATCTTTTATACAATAAAAAAATATTGTTTTATTTAAAAATTTTTCATAACCCAAATTAATTACAAAGGCCAAGCTCATTGGATTTTGGGAATAAAGCCGTCCCCCGGAGGTAAATTTTGGCTAAAACACAAATTTTACAAAAACATTATAGTTGGGAGGGAGGGCGGAACAGGGAGCCCTGTTGGTTGTGTTTCTATGTAACCGTATTGTAATATTAATGTTGTATTTTCATTTCGATTTGTTTTGTCAAATACATGCACAAGTAAAGATTTTTCATATAAAAGTATTTGCGAGGTTTGTATGTTACTCCCCTGAGGTGGGGAAGCATGGGAAAATTTTACAAAAAACATGAGGTAAAAAAAGGTTGTATAAGAAACAAAGGGTACGATAGGGAAAAAAAAAGGATGACACCAAGGGGCCCAAAGTATAAAAAGGTTTTTTGGGCTAAAACTCACTTTTTTGCCCAAGTTTCTATGGGGAAAAAAAGTGATTTTTTAACCAAAAATATTTTTAAACATGTGGTCCTAAGTCTCCTTTAGCAGACAGTTAAATAAAACCTTTTTCTATATACATTGGTCCTTATATTTTACTTCAGTTATGAGATAAAGGACATTTTATATGTTCTCAGTGAGCACAGGGTTTTTTTTGGGGTTACTGGATTCCCCGCCAAAACTTTGTTAACTGTTAATATAGAGAGGGGTGAGTCACTCCCTGGGCGGCTAAATAGAACAAACAATTTTCTCAAAAAGAATTTTATGATGCAACAGTTTCAGCAGTTTTTTATGTGTGGATCCACTAATTTTACCCCGGGGAATATGGGTTGTTGGGGACCAAATCAGGGGTAGAGTTTTAAAGGGGCCCCCGGTCTTTCCCCGAAGCACTACAAGGCTGGAGTGGACTTTACTGCAGGGAACCCCCAGTTCACCACCCCTGACATGGCTACCCGTGGTGATAGCCAATGTACAGAACAAGGAGACCGGTTACAGGCTGAGATGACAGGTCACAGGCAGGTGCAGTCATAGATAGAAGGTCCCAGGCTGGTAACGGACTGGTACAACGGCAGGATATAGCTGATAGCATACAACAGACGGGTGCAGCGGCAGGTAGACAGCAGAAATAAACACAGGTGCAGAAACAGCACTGGAGCAGGGGCAGGAAGTTCCTTATATCCCAGAATGTCGAAGGTTACAAGGCTAGGTAATTGGGAGACTGACCCTTTAAATAACAAAACAGTGCCACGCACAAATGATGCTAGGAAGCAGGAGCAAGGATCAGTGAGTAGTAACTGCCAGCGGGCAGGCTGGCAGTAGGCCAGGAATGTTCACCGCAGCAGGGACAGGAACAGGGACGGGTAAGTATACAGCAGCTGACACACCAGCAGCAGGCTCAGAATGGGGAGCCCAGTATGGCCCATGACAAGGATTACAGATAAGCCATTGTTTTCAATCCTCACAGGACATGTACCTTGTGTTTAGTGAAGAAATAACATCTCCTGCACTTTTTCAATGAAAAGGCTCAACTACTTACGGGAGATGCAAAACCTTATGCAAAATCATGCAATAAAACCACTCACAGCCTGAGGAAAAAAGGGGGAGAGAAAAACGTTTGGGAAAATCATGAAACAGCCTAGTGAAAAAACCCCCTTTTTAAGCTTCCTACAACAAAAGAGGATAGTGTTTTTTGTTTTTAAAATTATTTGCCTAAAACCTCTCAAATTTGGGTAAAACCCAGAGAATGATTAAGCGGGGGTTTTTTTTTTTAAAAGTGTCATGTAAAGTCCCTGGGGCCCCTGCCAAGCTAAAAAAGTTAGCCTTTTTAAAAGAACTGGCAAAACCACAGGAAAACACCCAAAGGAAAAGGGGAAAAAGTAATCCCCTGCAATCCTCTGAACCACCACAGATGATTGTATAAGCCGCACCAGGGAGTGCAGTCCCAAAGGGCTGCTAGTTTTTTACTAGAGCCCCCACAAGGTGGGGGTTTGCGGGTGCAAGGGGAACCCCCTTTAACGACTTTCCCCAACGGTGGCGGCTGAGGGGACGCGAGGTAAAAAAATCGTGAAGGGAGGTTCATTCCAAAACAGGCAAAGGGAAAGGTCAGGACACAGCAAGGTTCGTGTCGAGGGATTGGGGGAGCAACAGGCATGGGTAAAACGGAAAATCATGAAACAACCCATAAAATTTTCTCCTAAAAAACCCCCAAAGGGATTATTGATCCGGCAGGGGAGCCCAAGGAAAAGGGGGAGGGGGTTTAAATTTGGGTCAGGTCGGTTTAAAGCAAATCACCGGCACGCGGCCTTTTAAAAAATCTGAACTAGGAGACCGGGGTAGCAGGCGGAAAGGCAAAGGCGAGGAGTGGGAATTTGCAGGGGGAGCTGCAATTTCAATTGGGCCTGACAAAGCAGGTCGTGGCACCACTTGCAACAGCGAAGGTACGAAAGGGGCTCATTACCCGGTTTTTTTGGGGTCGGGGGGGCATTGTTTTCAAAAATATTTTAAAAAGGGGAACGCATTCACCTCCTATTTGTGCCCCGGGGAACTTAAAAAAAATCTTGCTACTTCAAATTTGATTGTACCCCAAAACCAAAAAGTATTTGCACCTCTGAACAAATATGTATACTTAAAATTCCCTTTTTGTAACGGTCAGGTAGTGGGTTTCCCCTGGACCCCACAAGCATGGGGTAAGCCCCGGCAGGGGGCGGGGTCTAATAGGTCCTGGTTTTTTATCGACCCGGGCCCCAAAGCGGGGTGGGGCTTTTTTGGGCGGATTTCTAAACCCCCGGTTTTGCTAACCCCCCGACTGACTTGCTTGTTTTTGGCAGCCAGGTGCGGGTTGGTTTCAAAATCGTTGAGGCTCATATCGGGAAGCAGAAGGTTGGACGGGCAGCAATGGTTTCGGGGCGGGGGCGGAGGCAAAAGGGGTTTTCGTAACAGTAAGGGCAATAAGACACAAGGGAACTTTTCCTCTCTGGGCCAGGGACAATGATTGGGCAAGGTTATAGGAAAGGGCAGGATTTAAAATGGACAGCGCCCGGGGAAACAGCAGCAGGACCCCGGTGGAAAGGGGCCGGCGAGGTAAGTGGGGGGCAGGCTGGGGGGGCCCCAAGAAAGGGGAGACACGGGAAAAACCCGTTACACCTATGTTTTTATGTGCCTTTAGCTATGTCCCCACGCCAAAAAACCCCCAATTTTTCGCTTTTTCGTTTTAAAAAAAAAAACGCTAAAAAAATTACTGAAAAAGTTTACCATAGACTTCTATTGTAAAAACGTTCTGTAGTCTCCACAGAACATTTTTTTTTTCAGCTCGTTTTATTTGCTAGTCATTATTTTAAACATGTTGCAAAAAAACGACTGAGCAGGGCAGAAAATTTTCTATTGGATGCTATGTAAAGTGCCAGATGTTTTTTGCCACATTTTTGGTGCATTTTTTACAGACCTAAACAGCAAATCTAATGCTGTGCATTGCTATAAAAAAAGCACCAAAAAATATGCAAAAAATACCACAAAAACCCCGGGCATCCCCACAAAAAAACGCAAATGCGCCAATAGACGGCTTTTTGAAAAAGCAGTGGACAAAAAACTAGTTTTATGAACGTTTTTAGGATTTGGTCTTCAGGTTTTTTTTTTTGCCCAAAGCCGTGTAGAAACCCTTAAGACAAATAAATACATCAAATTTGATCCTGAGCTGTTCTGTTGTCTCGATCACTCGAACCCTACATCTGTGTTCTCGGCTGAATAAGGCAAATTGTGAGGTTTCCCCGGGCCCAATTATAAGTCGAATGGACCAGGCTTATGCAAAACGAGAAAAATGGACAGTCTACCAGGCGGGCGAGCTCTGTTTCACCGGTACAGAAAAACGATTTCTCCCCCCCTTTCAGGGTTAGGGAAGTGAGTATCCCTACATCCCGGGGCCCCTGTCCCCATTTATGGGGTTTAACTGGGAAAGTATTGGTTGCCCTTCCTCCCAATGAAGGGGGTGTGCCGTGTCATAAATAACACCCCGGGTCAGGCTGTCGACCCTTGAGTGGGATGGCTTCCCACATTGGAGTGGAGTTTATCAGTATTTTTTCTTTGACTATCCCCCCCTGTATGTTACTGGTCTTCTTCATGCGGGTTTTTTGGGGGATACGCCCCCCATGGGAATTTTTTTGCCCGCCATTGAGCTGTGAATATGGCCTCATGTCTGTGTTTTTAGTTTCATTATAAACACAATAAAACTTCCCCGAACCCCGGAGAAAATCCTCTTTAGATGCACTTCTTTCGGTCCAAAATTGTTAAAGCTTTAAAAAAACTAAATAATTTGTTTTTTTTGGTCTCTTGCATTATACAGAAGAAACGTATTAAGACTGGACAGAACATAATGTATCTCCTAAATCATAAGTATTAACACTAAGTAGCAAGATATTCCTTATGACAATGCAAAACAAATAAGCAAGAAATGTGGTTTATTCATTATTGAGCAAGTTTGGGAATTTCCCTTTGGGTTCTACTAAATGATGTTTAATATTTTGGAAATTTTTAGAAGGGGCCAAGAGTAAAAAACACAACAATCCTTTTGGTTTCAAAGGAAAATTTAGTTTACTCTGTTTAGTACCTCAAAAGGTAAAAATGGGGAAATAAAACTCACTGAAAAGATTGGGAAATTTGCCTCTCCGTTTTATAATCATTAACACACAAGAGCCATCCTTCCATGGACTATTTATTATAACTCATCTTAGCATGTCATAGGCATTTTATAAATTTTTAATTACGTTCCCCCATATTGCTAAATTATTCAGTAAAAAAAGGGAAAAAAAACCTTCCCCCGTTGGGAACGTTAAATGCCTGAATGTTATTTTCTTAAATGTAAGTTTTAAAAAAAAAAAAAAAAAAAACAAAAAAAAAGGGATTCCATCACGAAAGCAAAGTCATACCTTGGATTTACTCACTTTCTGTATTTGGGGGCAACTTGGGCAAAAAAAGAAAAAACCCCTCCAAATCCAGGAAATAAAGTATTTTAAAAAACCCTTTTTTTAAAATTAGTTTAAAAACCCCATAAAAAAATTGGGGTACTTTTAACAATGTGGTTTAGCAAATTGCTAAACCCCAAACCCCTGATAAACAAAACACTAATAAAATTTTTATACTTTATTGATAAATTTTAAAAAAACAAAAATAGATAAAAACCTAAACAAAAACAAAAAAAACCCAAAAAAAAACTAAAACAAAAAAAACCAACCCAGCCAAATGAAAAAAAATGAAAAAATGTTTATCAAAAAAAATATTATAAAAATATTACAACAATTTGTAAAAAAACGCCAATTAAACCAAGAGTTAATTATTAGGGGAGTAAAAACAAATTGCAACCCACCTAAAAAAACATACGGGGCCCAAAAATATCAAAAAATATCAAAAAAATATAACCAACAAACATAGACAATACAAATAAAAATACTACAGCACAATAGCAAGCTAAAAAGGGTGGTAACAAAAGACACAACCTCATGCTAGGTGGTATATATAAACATACAATATAGTATCAGCTCCATGGTATAACAACCATAAATCTACAACAGATAATGACTAGTGATACACATGTATATATAATTAATAAATCCTAAAATAGGAAAAATACACACCCAGAGGAGGCACAGAGAGACCCCAACGTATGTTTCGTCCACACCTGGCTTTGTCAGGTCTAAAACCAGACATATCAATAGCTAAATAGGGATGCAAATACAATAGAAATAATATAAATATTCAATACTTAACCCTATAATAGTGCTGGTAGGGCCAGGCGGTGTGCATCCGAGGCACATTTCGCGGTGTGCTTTCTCAAGAGAAGGACTTTTCATTTGCATCCCTATTTAGCAATTAATATGTCTGGTTTTACATAATTGTTGTATACACATGCAATTATATTTATATATAATTTTTCATAAACTATTATATGCATTGTGTTGCATATGGGCTAGATAGTTTCTTTATGTTTTGTAATTTTATTTTGGGTGTTTTTGGATATTGATTAGTTTTTTATCTATTTTTGTATTTTTAAATTATCAATAAAGTATATGAATTTTATATAGTGTTTTGAGTATATCATTGGAGTTTTGTTCTATTTATAAATTAGTTAAAATCCTTAATAGGACACAATCACATCACAAAACATTGTTTAAGGTGATATGTACAGCATCGCTATTTGCTAACACGTTTTGGACGTACAAGAAGCATCCTTATTTGTAGCATAAAGATGTACAATAGTTTGAGACTTTTATACACTCCCAAATAGGCTCATCTGACTAGTGAGCCATGAATCCGATTCTATGTAACAACCACCTATTGCAAAGTAGTATTGCACCTGTCATGTGGTTCTAAAAAGACATGCTCCATATCTTGCTTGATGTTAAGTCCGTTAGGAACCCTGGTGTTCAAATGAAATATCTATTTCGATTCTCTACTAATTAATTTGTGTTGCAGATCACCTCCTTATGGATTTCAACACTTTCTCTATACCTAGGAATGTGAAAGAGCTAATGTCGCCTACATATACAGTTTGGAAATGATGGGAAACCGCAGATGAATTGAAACAATCACTGTGGATAGCATCAGAGAGATGCCTCCAGATGCTCTAGTTGGGTGTGTATAAAAGTCTCAGACTATTGTACATCTTTATGCTATGACTAAGGACGCTCCTTGTACGTCCGAAACACATCTGCAAATAGCGATGCTGTACTTATTACTCTAAGCAATGTTTTTGTGATGTGATTATGTCCTATTAAGGATTTTAATTCATTTATAAATAATGAAGGATTTTTTACATACTTTACTTATGCCTGGATTTGGAGCTGGTCTTTCCTATTTTTGCCTGTTTGGTCTTTGGGGTGTGGAGTCTTACCTTCTGCCATGTCTCCTCCAGGAAAGGAATTTCACAGGTGAGCAGATCATTGCCATATCTTGGCATTTTGATTGCTATTAACATCAAGCTGCTGGGACTACACCAGTCCTGAGAAAGAAGAGTACAGTGAATAAAGCTGTGCTGCAGTACCCCACATAGCTGGTGGCTGGGATAGCTGCTGTGCAACAACACTTTAAAGGAGACTTGGTGCTGGTACATAAACTTTTTTTTAGAACCAGTTGGCGTAGCGGCAGTCGATCTCTCACCAATCAGGAAGTATTCTAGTGACATGCCATATTTTAATATGACAGAAAACCTCTTTAAGGTCAGACTGATATTGCCAAGCTGAAGACTGAAGCTTTGTCATTATTCTATTGGGCGGAGACTCTAAACGTATTAGGTCTACCACCTAATTTCTCAGCACCACCTGGAGATCTACCTTCTCCAACTTTGTTTGTTTATTTGGAAAATAAAGTAATCACTACAACTTTAAATGGATAGTCCAACTCATTGAATTTTTGGCTCATTTAGCCTATTGTAGCTATAGAAACTTGAGTTAAGCCATGGAAAAACATGCTCTTTTTCATAAATAAAAAGATGTTTCTGTAGTGTCACCTATTGGAAATAGCTTCCCTGTAAAGTCCAACCTACAAAAGTGCCTTAAAACATGACCTAGGATGACCAACCAAACCAGAATCTTCTCTGAAAAGGAGAATCACCCAACTGTAGACAGCTATTTCAGGGTTCATGGCCCTCATTAGTACAGAATAGGGCAGTTTTAGCCAGCTTATTTAAGGAAACTGCAGAGAGGAGTTGTAGAACATATGTTACATAATTATTTGCATGGTATACCATGAGCATGCAGATACTTTTGCTTGGCACTTTGAGAAACTGCAGTTATGGTCATTGACATATCGCTATAATGGCATCAAAATTGAAGCACAAATGGATGGTGTGGGAAGAGTCTGATAAGGATAAAAAGAGACATTTTTCTGACATGAGATATCAAATTTTTATTTTCACTACTACTTAATTTATGGCAAGTTGTGTATAATCAGCAGCACACTTTAATTCTCCAGGTTGCCTTTCTATGAACCATCTTATATAAACATTGATCCTAAGTCATAAATTAATTTGGTGCTTGAAATTTTTGATGACCAATAATGTGATCTACTGACAAAACTATAGAAACTGTTAGGATCTCCTTAGATAGAAGCAGAAGGGGTGCAGAATGAAAGTAATTGCTGTTCTCTTATATTTTTAGGACCAAATAGCACCCTTACCAACATTCATAAACACTTTTTTAAGGTGCACAGAGCTGAATATCTGAAAATATATATGCAGGCAGTCCCTGACTTACATCTGTATCCTTGTTACCAATTTATAAGGCGTGGCTCAGTGTGCTGAGATTACACACTGAGTTGCGCCCCATAATAATTTTGGAATGTTGCAAACCTTCCTCTGCCCATTGGGTCTTCAGCCGACATAGCACAGCAGCTCTTTTTTTACCTTTCTCCTGCCTTACGATGGGAAGCTGTGTCTTGAGGCCGACACAACAGTTCTACCTCACGCTGCTCTAGCACGGCAGGTCTATTCTTACTGCTCCCCATACCCCCCAACCACCTCCAAAGTAAGTTCTGCAGAGGCTCAGTTTGGGTAAGGTGCAGCATGACCTACCATGCAGGGACGTACGCGTCATGCTGGCTGAGAGGCAGAACCCAGAGGAGGTTATATCTAGACCTCCTCTGGATTCGAGAGAGCAGTTGGCATGATGCAAGGAACAGGAGAAGACCCATGTTGCATGTTGCTCTCACGTCACCATGGCCTCTGGCCACCATGTGTCTGAGGTCTTGGAGGAGCTGCGGTGTCGGCTGATAATTGGGTAATTGCCCAGATTGGCTACAGGAGCATATGAGGAAGGTGCAGGACGGAGCTCCTGTGGAGCAGAGATGTAGGCACAGGGCTTGCCCTCCCAGATGCTTAGGCCTGAGCATACGCTAAGACGAAACAGAAAAATGTTTTCGGGCTGAACATGAACATGTTGGTGCGAAGGGGGACAGATTGAATCCGCAAACCATGGACAAAGCCGACCGGTATTTCCCGACCGGTATTTGTCCTTTGCCATGTAAATGCATTCTAAGGGCAAGTCCCCACGTCACCGGTTCGCAGCCGGTTTTTCAGAAGGTTTGCAGTTTTGCAAACCATCTGAAAAAAACCGTCTGCAAACTAACACACCAGGTCGCTATGGGGACTGCTGCATGGGTTTTCCGCCCGCCGGTTTTTCAAACCTCCGGCCGCCCGAAAAACATTGTGCATGTTCATTCTTCCATCCGGTTTTCGGACGGTTTATGAACATCGCAATATGAAGGGGGTGGGGGACGGGAAAAAACCGTCCCCTGGCAGCCGTGGGGACGGCACTAAAACAGGACAAATACTGGTCGGATAAACCGACCAGTATTTGTCCTCTGCCGAGGGGATGAGCCCTGAGAGAGACAGACACCACAGAAATAGAGGTGAGAAGTTCGTTGGACTGCTGGAAGAGTAAAGGACGCTAATCAGAGGACCAAGTCCAGAGACAACAGGCACCAGCAGCTTGCACACCTGGGATGGGACAGGGGGCAGTGCCAGTGCCAGCAACTTGCATGGCTGGACTGTATCGGATAAGAGGGAAGCTGTCAGAGTGCCGCTTGAAAAAAAGAGTGTCTGAGATGTGCAAACTGTTAACTATTTTGCCTATATAACTGTAATGTCCACAAGGACCAGTGCCGTGATTAAAGCCTGAAGTTAACCCGGAGCTGCAGTTGTCTGTTGTCAGTCATTCTAATGCCGGTGCACCACACCACTGCTACTACTATACTCATCATCCACCCATGCCCAGCGGGTGCTTTACAATCACACTGAGTAAACATCCACAGTGCAAATAGAAATCGTAAGTGAATATTTGTGTTAAGTACTTCACCAAGAGGGAATTGGTAAAAGGTGTTTCAAATAAGGAGATTAAATTGGTAGTGTAGGTTTCAAAGATGTTTTTCCCCTCAAATAAAGCACCCCAAGACAAATCTGTTCTTCTCAATAAAGATTAGCGAGCGTGAATTATGCCTCAATGTGAACAACTCTCAGAAGATCTTAGAAAACTTATTATAAAGATCCATATTTTATTTTTTTTCCTGCCTTCACTGTTTATTTCTACTAGATAAAAATCTGTCCTGGTTATGTGATGGACGCACTGTTGCAGGGTTCATTACAGTTACATAGCGTCAGAGATCAGTACAGTAACAAGCTGTGCCTCTGTTTCACTGTCCTATGACCAGGACAGATGTGTATCTCCTGGAAGTAAAAATTAAAGTTCTTATTTATTCACTGCAAGCAGAGACCTTGAAAGCCATTAGAATGGGATACAGGTAATATATCAGAAAATGTTAAAAAAAATTTTTTTCCCCCAAAGGGTTTTTAAAATGTATTTGGGCTGAAACCAGATTTCCCTTTTTCCCAAAACCCCTTAAAATTCAGAAAATTTTTAAATTTCATTAGGTGGTGCTCTTTTTAAATTAAAAATTTTCGCCCTGGGGAAAAACCCAAAAATTCGGCGGGTATGAAAGTGAAAAGCCCCATATGTGTTTTTGGGGAGAAAATGATAGAGGCTTTTTTAAAACCCTTTTCGGGTTTTTAAGAGGCCCAAATTGGAATGTGATCAATACTCAGATCTCAAAGATATAAAGTTGTATTTTTTTTAAAAAAATTTTTAAAACCCAAAATGTTATATGTAATGGGCAAAGGTTAAAAAAGGAAATAACCACTTATTCCCTAAAAATTCTGGAAATTGCCTTTTAATGTTAAAAACCAAAAAAACCCATAAAAAATGGTCTTTGGGTTAAAAAGGCTTCATAATGTGACCCAACATAATGCAAAATAAGTTTAAAAAAGAAACGATGAAAATTTAAAAAAAGGGCAAGTCCTTCCTTTAAAACATCAGAAAGACCTGCTGCGAGCTGGAAATCAATTTCTTTTGTTGATTTCCAAAAAAAGTTTTATTAAAGTCATGTCCCCTTATATTAAATGCCCTTTTTTAAAAAAGGAAAAGGGGGCCCTCATTTGGGGGCCCATTATGAGACTTTTTTAGTTCTAAAACCACTTTTTTTCCCCAATAGGTTTTTTTTTGGGGAAAAATTAAAGCAAGTTTTAGACCAAAACCGTTACATACATGTGGCCCTTGGTGTCCAAAATAACATGGTTTTAAACCCTGGCCATCAAAAAGGGGCAGTTCAAAACAAAATATTACCACATTGTTTGTAGAGAGGTGCTACTGGATGGCCAAATATTTGCATGAAACCCCCTAATTACAGGGTTTACATGTAAAATGTTAATTAAAATTTTTGGTCTTCCATTTCAATCAAGAGCCGCGGGACCCGCGGGTCTGTGCCCAATGTAGGGGGTCGGGTTTTTAAAGGATACAATTTCCCGGGAAAAAACCCACTGTAGGGAAAAAATTTTACATAAAAAAAAATTAATCCCGTGCGTGTGGGTGTGTATATGTTGTTTTTATATATATAAACTTTACGGGAAAATAAAATTTTGTTTAGATAGTACATGATTGTTCACAATATTTATTCATAAGTACAAAATACCCAGGGGACTAAAGGGGACTTCTGGGAGTTTGAAATTATTTCTGAAATTTCCTTTCTTTTTTCTTAAAATATTTTACGGGTCACCCAAAAAAATTACCCCAAGAAAATTGCGGGATTTGTACATTTTTGTCAGACTGTTTGCATAGAAATGATACATTACACAATTACATTTTCCCTTTCTGAGAGGACAACTTTACCCCATAAAAAATATTTGTTTTCATTTTTTAAAAAGATTTTTTTTGGGCAGATGATTTTTTTGCCCCCTTACTATGAGAGCTGCCCTCGGAAAATTTCCTTAAATTTGTGTAAAGCAGTTTAAAGGAAGGAAAAAAGGCCCATGATTCACAGACAAATATGTCATTTTTTGTTTTTTTCTACCCAAAAGGGGGACTTTTAAATGTTCTTTTGAAACATTTTTCCCTTCGCAAAGTGGGGATTTGAAAATTTTCTTGGGGGGAAAACTAACTTTTGGGGAAATTTTATAAAAAGGGGAACCATTTTTAAATTTCTAATTACAAAAAAAACCCGGGCAAGGTAAGAAAATAATAAAGGGGGTTTTCCCTTGCCTAAATTTTAAATTTTTGGGGATTTTATTTGGGGCCCAAAAGTTTTTTTAAGGGGCTTTTGTTTTTTCCCCACCATGTTTTTCCCCAAATTTGAGCCGTTCTCTTTGTCTTCTGGGTGTAAATCTCATTGTCTAGGTCACCAACCCCTCTGTGTTACAGAAGTTGGAAATTTGGGCCTACCCCTGAGGAAAGTGACTTTTAAAAACATGTGGGCCCTTATTTCCCCTCCCCCTTCAATGGCAAAGATTGATTTAATGTTGCCAGAGTCCCTGTTCCCAGGAAAGTTGTCAAAAACCCCTGGGCAGTTCTATCACCCACGTTGTCAGCAAATTTTCTTCTCCATCTTCATCACTCCTGCCCCTTTCACTCTTAGAGTACTTCTGGGCTTTGATGCATGTCATGGAGCAGTCTATTGAAGGAACAAAAAAACTTGATTGGAGCCCCAATTCAGGCAAAAACATTGAAAAGATGTCCCTTGTTTATTGTTTTTCAAATTTTTTTCACCCACACCTTCATTCAGGGGCCCTTTTTAGGTGCGGGGGGAGGAGGGCAATCACCCCGGGGGCACCGGGGCTTTTGCCACCCCAGGGGGGGGCCGGCCCGCCCCCCCCCCCTCGCCCGCTGGCAATTAGCCTCTTCCTGCACAGCCATTTTTAAAAAAAGGGAGCCAAAAGTCAAAGCCGCAGTGCACATGCTCAGTGCAAAATCTCCTAAAGGGGAGAAGAAAAAGGGGGGGATCCTTTTCCTGCCCCCTCCCCTTTTATGTAAAAAGTGTAAATAGCGCTGTTCATGTACAGCGGCATTTACAGGGGGTGCCCCAAACTTTCCCCCATGCACCCTGGGCGCTGAGTCTCAGCTCCCGTCCCCGGAGACCCTGTGAGTTGTAGTGCTGGGGGTAAGCGGCCCTGAAGATTTTCCAAAGCCGTTTATTTTGATCACCGTCCCGGGACCGGGCCCAATGCAGGGATCCCCGGAGAGGGGGAGTAAGTAACTAAATTTGGGGTACACGGGCCTATATAAAATACATAATAGGGATTTTTTTATTTTTATCTTATTGGGGGCCTAATTTTAAACCTATCCGCCCTTAAAAAGGGGACTTGGGGATACCTTTTTATTGGGGGGGGCCCATAAATTACCTACCCTAATGGTAAAGGTAAAGCTATTTCCCTACTTAATTGAGGACCTTTTCCTTTCCCATTTTTGGGGGGGGAACTTTCCCGCACCTTTTTTCTGTTTGGGAAAAACAAGGGGGTAGATTATTACCCTTTTGGGGGGCTAGAAATGGGGAGTTTATGCAGAGATAGGGAATTTGGGAGAGAAGTGCGATAAATTTAGGGTCTAAAATATTTGTTTTGTAAATTTACAGTGAAGATTTATGGCCCGGGGGAAGACATTAAAAGAGGGGTTTTGGGGAGATGGAGAAAAAAAAAAAACAAAATGAACAACCCCTTCAGAAAACGTTTTACCTATAAGTCCCTGGGTGTTTTAAAATTTTCTGTAATTGCTTTTATGTCTACGAGCCTTTTGTTTCAGCAGGAAACCACCCCCCGTATTGGGCACTGTATGCTGGTAATATAGGGGTTTTAATAATGGTTTTTATTCGTAATGGTATGGTTTTATTATTCGACTATGTGGTGGTGTTTTTGTGGTCAAAGGGGTGGTGGTATTATTAGTCCTATGTGGTGGGGATATTTGTCATGGTGTGGTGGTATTATTCGGTAAATATGTGTGGTGTTTTCTGGTCTTAGTAGGACCTTTGGTTTTATTAGCCTTGGGATTTTGGTTTTTTTGTAAACAATGTTATTTGGGGAACTGTTTGAAATATTATTTAGTAGATTTATATGTAGCCCCATTGTGGGTTTAAAACCCCTTTTTTATATTTTTGGGTTTGGGGGTTGTGATTTAAGCAAATGTGTTGCAAACGTGGCACATTATGTTACGGGCGGGGGCGGGAAGGGGGAAATTTTTTTCAACCCCCCCCCTGAGTGTAATTTTTGCCTAGGAAAAGGCCCCCCCCTTCATTGTTAGTAAATTGATTTAAGGCCCAAGAAATTTTATACAATTTTTTTTAGTTTAGGGTTTTTTTGCTGTCAAAAAAAAGTTACTGTAAAAAACAAGGCAGAAAGATGAGGGGCGGAAAGGGGGGGATGAAGGGGAGCGGCTTTTTCCACAGATACTAACAGACATAAGACGCTGCTGGAGGTAGTAATACTGGAGAAGCTCTACTCCTCAATAATCTACTGTTACTTGTGTTAGTCTGTGAAATAGGAGGAGGACATTGAGAGTAGTCTGTAATAAAGAGGGGGAGCCCTCGTACTGTCAAAGAAGGGGGAGGAGGGGCCATGGGGGCATTAAATTTTGAAAAGGGAAGCAATTTTATTTAGGGCGGCGCCCCTTTTTAATGCGTCAGTGGAAAAAATGTGTGGTAGGGAAATTTTGTTCTTTTCAAGTTTTTGGGAAATTGCTTTTGTAAAGTTTGAAAAAGGGGTAAAAAAGTAATGAGGATCCTTGACGTAGATTGTGAACTTTTATATTTTAGACAAAATATCAAAAAATACCCAATGTTTGATTTTCTTTTCAGGAGGGGTTTGGCCCTGTGATTTGAAAAGCAAAGGGGGGTCGTATTTTTTTGTTGGGGCACTTGAAATATGCTGGGCAATCCCTGTAATTTAATAGTATGGGTGTCACCAATAGACTTTAAGCCAGCATGGTGCACCACATGTAACCGAAAAACTGTCATCCTTTATCATTGATTCTTTTTACCTCAGTCCTGTTTTTTTGGGGTTTCATTTTGAATTCGGGGGTGTTTACTGGCTTTACTGGGCTGCAGTAGAAGCCAGGTCTGAGCTATGGAAAAAGTGTGAAGCCTTGATGAGAGACTGTACAGGTCTGTAGCTATAGCGACCTGAGGAGCTGATGCAGCCCATACAAGAGGGGATATCTCACAATAGGTAGGACACGGTTTTTGGTTATATTGTAAAGTGATTTGTTTTTGCAAGCTCTTTAACATAAAAAGCAATCCTTGTAGTGAGACAACCCTTTTAACTATTGTATAGTACTACTACTCTTTTGCATACTGGTGTGCACTGTTTCTTGTGTGCAGTTATGTACTAGGCAATTGCCCCCCTCATGGATTGCTTGTCTGTATTCTGCAACTGTATGGATTCTTCTATGTAGCACTGGGACTTTTACTGCCTTCTGCTAGAAACTGATTTTTAACCTACCTTTACAGCAATAAGTATGGCCATTTTATTCTGCCATTTTAAGTCAAAAACAATCTGGACGCCATTGAGAGGAAGGAGAAGCTCCAGCAGGGCCGCCAACAGAAATTTCAGGGCCCCATACAGCTGAAGCTTGCAGCGGGCCCCCTTATTCCACCGGGCCCCATACGGGAGTACTGGTTGTACCCCCTGTATGGCGGCCCTGAGCTCCAGCCCTACATTACTGCGAGGTAATTACAGGGGTCAGTATTGGGTAGCCCCTTTTCATGCTGCTCCTTAAAATTTAAATTTTGAAGTCACTCTGACACTGTCCTTGCTGATTAAACAGTGAAAGATTTTCTCAGGTTCATGCTCCACATTAGCTGGTGAAGGCTGCCAGAAGTCAATTTATTAATGAATAAGCTCATTAATCATGAAAAGCAATGGTGCTGGTTTGGTGAAATCGGGGGCACCTAGGGAAAAATAAAGCAGCTTCACACTAAGAAAAATGGAGAAATGGTGTCAAATTGACTTTTGCTGACACGACAGGTCCTCTTTGAGAGATGCCCGACTGACAGGTACAATCATCTTCCTTAGAAACCAGAACAATGTGGCTATATTCGTGTCACTCAGCTCTCCTAGAACCATATCTAGGCTGAATAGATAACATGGCTGAATTGTCTTAACAACAGAAAGGGATCATTCAAAAAGACAATATTTAAAGGTTACTTTGCTATTTTATTGCCTTACTGTTTTTTTCACCTCGTGGTTAGATATAGAATAGTTGAGTTGTTATTTGTCATGATGTTCCATAAACCTATTTCACAGCTTGGTCTTCCATCAGACTGCAGCACGTCTACAGGGTTGTCAGTCAGTGAGTCATCACATTGTAGGAATTAAGACTTATATTATGCATTTAGCTCTGCTACATCTGTGTGTGTAATTATTGTTTACCTTATACATTTAAAGGGGTTGTCTCACTACAAGGATTGCTTTTTATGTTAAAGATCTTGCAAAAACAAGTAACTTTGCAAATGTTTTATTATCAGTGTCCTCCCTTTTCCCAGATATCCCTCTTGTAGGGTGCATTAGTCCCAGGTCGCTATAGCTCAGACCTGTTTGATCTGTCATGTGGGGTGCCAGAACGGTCACTATAGCTCAGACCTGGCTTTACTGCAGAATCCAGTAAAAAATGCCCGAATTCAAATGAAACCAAGAAAAAGGATGAGGAAAGTAAAATCAATGTAGTGACAACCCTTTTAACCACCCGATAACATACGACTTGGCAGCAATTTTTCCATTTCCCATGCATTTGTGTTTTGTAGTTTTTGAAAATATTTTTCAGTTTTTTTAACACTAGATGTGAGCAAAGTTTTCCCATTCTTCCCTGTGATTCTGACTTCATGTTGCTTTAACACGTTTTAAATTGTTTCATGGTTGAATCCCTCCCCTGGCTTTTCCCTTTGGGGAAATTTTTGCCCGGGTTTCTGTAAAGGCATAAAATAAAAAATTTATGGGGTTTTTTCTATCCCGCCGTAGGCCCTGGGGCTGAATCTGGTCACATCCTTCATAAGACCAAAGAAAGAAAAGTTTCACTGCTCACTTCTTACTTTTATTACAGTATTAGCATATGATAACCATCAAAGTTACAGAGTAGTGGGGTGTGAGCATTCCAGGATTTACTAAGGTGTTGCTTTCTTAGCATCTCTCTGGATCAGATATGATTGCATTAGTAAAAGTGCTATTTTTATATCTTATTTTAGGTTCGTGAAAAGACCCCCATTTTTTGGGGGTTTTTGCATGCAGATGTTTTAATATATGAAACCTGTTCCAATGTTTCTCTTTCCCTGGTGATCTTAAAAGCCTAAAATTTTCTGAGAATGAGATATGTATCTATGAGATAGAAAAATAAAAATGATATAGATACTGTAGATAGTAGTAGATGATAGTAGATAGATAGATAGGAAATAGATAGATAGATGATATAATAGAAATCCCACATCTGGTCATTGCACAGTGGGTGCCCTAAATATACAGTACCAGTACATGCTTGGACACACCTTTTCATTCCATGCTTTTTCTTCTTTGCTACATTGAAGATTCATATTGAAAACATTAAAACTGAAGAAAAAAAAGTATGGAATTAATTGGTACAAGAAACTGTTAAATAAACCAGAATATGCTTTATATTGTAGATTCTTCAAAGTAGTCCCATTTTGCTTTGATGACAGCTTTGCACACTTGACATTCTCTCAGTCTTCTTAATAAGGAAGTCACTTATTCTCCAACAGTCGTAAATTAATTCCCAGAGGTGCTGACCACTTGTTGGCTGCTTTTTCCTTCACGGTGCAGGCCAACTGGGTTAAAGTTGGGTGATTGTTGAAGGTCATGTTATCTGATATAGCACTTCATCACTCTCCTTCTTGGTCAAATCGCCTCTACACAACTTAGAGATTTGTTGGGGGTAACTGTCCTTCTAAAAGATGAATGATGGTCCAACTAAGTGCAAACCAGGTGGGATTATGTGTCACTTTTACATGCTATGGTAGCCATGCTGGTTAAGTATGCTTGGAATTATGAATTAATCACCAGCAGTGTCACCAGCATAGTACCCAACACCATTAAACCTACACCTTCATGCTTCATGGTGGGAACCACACATGTAGAAACCATCTGCTCATCTATTCTGTTCCTTACAAGACATGGTGGTTTGATCCAAAGGTCTCTAATTTTGCCTCACAAGTCTAGTTTAATATCCATTCCTTTTGTCTCTTGGATGGAGCAATTCTCTTCTTCGTGTTCCTCAGTAGTTACTTCCAGGCAGCTATTAGACCATAAAGGCCTGATTCTCATAGTCTTCTCTGAATAGTTGATGTTGAGATGTGTCTGGTACTGGATCTTTGTGTAGCATTTATGTGGCTTTAATCTGCAGTTTCTGAGGCCAATAACTCTAATGAACTTATCCTTTGCAGCAGAGACAACTCTTGGTCTTAATGAGACAGTTTCATCACTTGAGGATACCTTCAAAGTTTTTGAAATTTTCTGGACTGACTAAACTTCATATCTTAAAGTAATGAAGGAATGCCTTTTCTCTTTACTTAGAAGAATGGTTCTTGCCATAATGTGGTTTAGAACAAAACTTGAACAGGAATACACATTAAAAAGAACTGTGAAGTGAATAACATGGATTAACTCGTGATAATGACACCTGTAAAGAATTGGGATATAAAAGTCAACAAGTGAACAGTCAGTTTTGAAGCTGATGTGCATTTATAAGATTTTAAACGACTTTGACATGGGTCGAATTGTGACAACTAGTGTTGAGCGATTTTTATCGACCAAAGTTTGAAATCGCAAGGTTTTTATGGTGATCGAAATTTTCAGTCATGCGATAATTAAGGTTTTAAAATCCTGTGCATCATCTATTAAGATCGCGCCATTTTCGGCGCTTCCTGTCATTTTGGCGGCCAGCAAAACAATTACAGAATAGAGCAGGGGTTTAGATGTGTGTGCGACGTCATGATGGGATGTGTAGGTTGCGATTGGCTGGAAAAATCAACTGACCTCGTTTTAACATAGAACAGCCCTTCCCGTTTTAGCCTTAGTGTCTCTCAGCGTCTCATAGGGAATAGGACGTGCGCTCTGCCTGTGGCCAAACAGCTCAGCGAAATTAGTCTATTTCTGCACAGAGAAACCTCTACTATTAGCTGTGATACTTCCAATATAGTTAGATTAGAGACTTGAATTTTAAAGCAGCATCTACCGCTGTAAAGTCACAGGGGAGCGGGGGGGGGGGGGGGGCGGGGGCAACACAGACAAGCTCTATCTATAAAGAACACTGGATAAAAGTTCACCAAGACTTAGTGTAGAAAATTGCACTGACCCTTTTTTTTAACAGTTTGCTTTTGAAATTTTTTTCCCGGGGAAAAATTGGGCAGCCTAAAACTTATATTGGAAAAAACATAATTTCTGTAACTGGGGTCTTTTTTTTTAGGTGAAAACCCACTTTTTTTAAACAGTTACATTTCGGATGGGTTTGTTAATCTTAAATTTTTAAAACCCTTTTCCAAACCTGTTTTGGGGATTATCCCCCCTTCCCATTTAAATTTTACAATCCAGCAATCTTGTGGGTCAGCACAGGTTGTTTGTTCCCCAAAAAATTTCCGGTGTATCATACGAAAAAACCCCCAAGTTTTAAAAAAAAGGGGGTTTTTTGCCCTTTTGCGCCCCCAAGCTTTTAAATTGAGACCCATCCACTTTAAATCTTAAAACAGCAATTCTATATTCACCACAGGTAAATTTTGGAAAGGTGAAAAAAAAATTTCCGGGTTTTATAAAAAAAAACCAAAACAGATTGTGTTTTTTGACTTTTGCGAAACCCAGCTTTGTTCATTGACGCAGAAATCCACGAAAATCTTAAAACAGAAAATTCATAGTCACCACGGGTGAATTGAAAGATCCCAAAAAATACCGTGTATTATCAAAAAAACAAAAACAGTACGTTTTTTTTGCACTTTTGCCCAGTCCGATTTGTTGTTAGACACCTTGCATTTTAAAATTTGAATCCCCAATTTTTTTTTTGATTTAGAGGGTTTTGGAAATAGCTGTGATTTGCCGTCTTTTAATAAGAGATTTTCCAAAACGATTCCTTTCCTTCTCAAATTTTTTAAAATTTTTTCTGAACAGGGGAGCAAAAATGCGGGGGGTAAGCGAGCAAAGAGGGGGGGTAGCAAATGGGGAAAGAGGTACGAGAGAAGGTGCCCCCTTCCAGTGCTGGGGGAAAACCGCATGAAAGCGGATATCAGGGGCAGGCCCGTCAGGCCTGTCATGGTTTGGGTCGGGGGCCTTTTGAATCTAATTTAACGAAACGTGGGCCAAACTGCCCTTAGTGGTTAATGAAAACCTGCATCTAGATTCTTACCTTCTCGTCCTCACAGTCACGGCCACAAATGTCGTCTCAGCATCTGTCCAAAATTGAACCCACCCCAAAATTGTAACTCGTGTACCCACCATTTGTGGATAATCCTTTGGGTCTAAAGGCCCTCTTTGATGACAAAATGCGGTTGGGGTCAAAAGGGGCATGTTAAAAGATAAAGAGGTTGATTTAGTCTGCTCTGACGCCCAGTTACTGATCCCTTCAGAGGGGTAAAGGGAAAAGCGGTCAATCAGCAAAAAATCCCGGGCAGCCCGGAAAATGCCTTGCGTCCCCCTTGCTTGTAGCCCGCACCCTTCGGGTTTGCAAAGTGGGACGCCAAAATCACCTGTGTTTTTTATAAATGTTTGGTGACGAATTTCTAAACCTTCCGGGTTTTTTCCCCCAGAATTTGCTTGTAAAGCGTTTTTCATCAGGGGAGAGGGGAAAGGGACGATGGGGTAGTGTCAATACGGGTCCCGCCAAAAAAAGGGGAGAGGGCGGTCGAAAAGTTGTGATATGATTCGCCCCCAAACGGTCCGGGGGACCCCTCAACCCGGGGCCTTCTTTTGAACAACCCTCTGATTCACCCAGCGATGTAAATATGCCCCCTTTTTTGCCATAAACGAAAAAGTAGAGGAAAGCCCTTTAAAGTGGTTTTCCACCACCAACATGTCTGTCACTTTGAAGCGAATGCATGAGTTAAAAGGGGAGGGAAACTTGGCAAAAAAGGGCCGGGGGACCGACGCCGGGCCCTCCACCACTGTCACACCCTCTGTCTCCGCCCCCTTTCCCCCCTCCGCCCCCCCCAAGGGGTTCCTCAGTCCCCAAATTTCCATTCAGAGTCTTGATCAAGGTTTCAGCCTCCGCTTGGGCCTCCACCGTGGGCCCCGAGTACCATCAGCACCCCCAAAGAAAAACCCTTTCCTCCCCCTTCCCCTTTCCCCCCAGTTTGCCGCCCTGCATGCCGTAAAAGGGGGCCAAAGGTCTAGCAGCCAGCCTTCTGTCTTAAAGGTTTGGGGAGAAGAAGAAACATTTAAAACCCAAAAACCACCCCAAACCCAAAAAGGGCCTTGAATGTCGGCTTTGCCAGGCTTTTGGCCTTGGAAATTTTGGGCCTTTCCGTTGGTGGCCACAGATGGGTTCCCGCCACGTCATGGCCCCTCGCCCCCCCCCCAAATTTCCCGGGATGCCGAGCAGGCATTTTTTTGCCAGAAAAGCCGTCCCTGCCCGGGCCCAACCCAACGTGTTTTAAAAAAATTTAAAAGCACGTTGTCAAAATTTTGTGCCCGGGGAAAAATTTCCATTTCACCACCGACACATGGTTTTTGGGTAAGCACGGCCGTGGCTTTTAATCTCTGGGGACAGCCCCACTGGGTGAGTGGGTGGATGCCCCGGGGGTGATGGTGGCTTAGGCTCGGCGCCCCGCATTCAAAAACTGAGGGTTGGTGCGGGGGTTTTTTCCCCCAAGGTCCTCTGGTGGCACCCACGTCCCCGGGGGGGAAACCAGGCCGTGTTCAAATTAAAATCTGCCTTGGGACCTTTCCACACACAGGTCAGGACCCGGGGAAAGGTCCCGCAACGAGGCCCAGGCGCTGGTGGGTACCAAAAACCCTTGGGCCAGGCAAGGTGGTGGGGTGAAAAAGGGCCCGAAAATCTGTGGCCGCCCCCTTAAGATGGGTAGGCTGGAGCACTTTCCCTTGCCTGGCAAAGTCTAAACCCTTTTGTCGTCCAAAAAATTTTAAAAAAGAGCTCCCCGGGTCGGGGACTCCCTTGAAGAAGGCTGAGGTCTGATTTTCGCACTTCCCCTTTTCGCCCCTGCTTGGGCCCGCCTGGTGCTTTGGGCAGCTTTCAGCTCGGCCCCCCCAAAAAACCCGTCTCTTTGTTGACTTTGGCCCAAAAACGGGGAATTCCACCCCCCACAGGGTCCAGCGATTGGGGGAGCAGCGCAATGCCTTTACGAGCCCGGAATTTTGCACATGGCCGACAAGCACCCGGTGTGTTGACCCAAACCGAGAGTGGAGGCGGGGTTAAAAAAGGGGCTCTGAAACCATCCTTGTCATTTTTGAAGAAGCCCCCAAAAGGGGTCATGCGGACGAGGGCCCTTTGGGTTCAGCTTGAGCTTTTGTGGTGATTTAGTTCGGGAAAACGACCGTTGGACCTCTGAAACTCAGGTCCCCCCAAAGCGACGGAGGAAAAAAAGGGAAACACAAAATGCGGGAACCGGACCCTTTCCCCCCTTCAAACCCACAAGGCCCAAACGTTTCTAAATTTTTATCGGTCTTCATTAGGCAGGGGTTTCGGGGTTTCCAAAGGAGCTGGGTTGAAAGGCGGCCCTCAGCCTCGGGGTCCCATCATTAAAGGCAAGTCGGGGGCGGGGTTGTTTGAAGCTGTGCCAGAGGAAGCGGAGGAGGGGAGGAGGGAAATTCCTAAAACACCAAAGTCCCCCCTTTGGGAAAAAGAGGTTGGCGTGAATTTGGGCAGATGGGGAAATTTTTGAGTTTGTATTGCCCCTCAACCCAGGGTTGGGAACTCAAGGCTCCATCTCTCACATGATTTGCTTGGATGCTCCATTTCCCCAACATGACCCTGCTTTTAAGGCCATAAAAAATGAAAAAAACAGTTACGGGTGGCCCCCCTCCGGGAAATCCCGGTACAAAAAAAAAACCCCACCCACTTTCCTTTCCCCCACCCCAAATGGGAGAAAAAATGCGGGAAAAAAAAAATGGAGACTTGCTGATTGTTTCAACTGGGACATCTTTTGTGTCTGCTTCACGTTTTTCAAATGTCACGGTGGAACAACGCTAGCAAAGTGACAGCAGTAGAGTGCCAAGTAAACCGTTGCGGGGAAGCAGCGGCAAACAGCAGGCAAGGTGGCAGAAGCCTAATTTGGGGGACCTTGGCAATCTTTATTTACCAACCCCACCAAAAGATGGGAATGCAGGCCCCCCCATTTCAACACCCCGAGACCAGCTTTTAAAATTTATGGTGCACGATTCCCGCGTCTCAAAAAAACCCATGTTTTTGTTGTGTTCCCGGGCCCAAAAGACTTCTGGGGGATTTCCCAAAATGGACGAATGGGCCCCAGCTGGCTCGCCCCGCCATTGGGTTTTATGGGCCCGCCAGCAGCCCCGGGGGTCATATCTGAGCGGGGCCCTTTAGCACAGCCGGGGGGAAATCATTACAGCCCAAAGCTCCCGGGTTTCCACGATAAAAGTGGATCGTTTTACTTTCCAAGGGTTTAATGGCATGGATCTTGATGATTTTTGTGGCCCCAATTGGGCCCGGGGCACCCATTTGTTGTGGTTTATTTCACATTCCCTCCAAAAAGAAAGGTCCTCTTGAAAACTTATTTTTAAATTTATCATGGTTTTGGGGTCATGGGGTCACAATTTTTTAAAAGTGGCTGAGAAAAATTTATATTTTTAAATTTTTTGGGGTCATGTTGTGTTTAGATACAGCAATTTAAACATGGTCCTTTGGGGAAAAGAAAAGTGGCTTTTAAGTGGCATTTCCCTTCCAATTTTTTAAAAGTGGTGGGGAAGTCATATTTATAAAATTTTTTTTGGGGTTTATGTTGCGTGAGATTTCAGCAATAATCATGGCCCTTTTGGGAAAAGAAATTTTGGGTTTTTAAGTGGCCCTTTCCCCCTTTTACAATTTTTTTTCAGTGGCTTTTAGAAGTCATTTTTTTTTAATTTTTTGAGTAAAGGGTGCTTTGTTTAAGCAGCCTTTTCTTTCAGGTTTCTATTCCCAAAAAAAATTTTTTTAATTGACATTTGTTCTTCACCCAAATTTTCAAAAGTGGCTCATGGGTCATGTTTTGAATTTTTTTGGGGGGGTTTTTCTGTGACATGCAGCTATTTTACAGGTCCTATTCTAAAAAATTTTTTTTTTAACAGACATTTGTTCTCACGATTGTTCAAAGTGGTCAAGGGTTTTTGCTTTGAATTTTTTTGGGGGAAATTTTTCTGTGGGCAGGCCCGATATATACGGTCCTATTCTAAAAAAAAAGTTGTTTCTAAAAAGTTTTTTGTTCCCTTCCCAAAAGGTTTAAGAGTGGCTCAAGGGTGATGGGGGCTGTCAGAAACGGAATAGGTTTGGACACTGTTAATGGACACAAATTTCAAAAAAAGACTTGTTTTTGCCCAAAATCTTTAAAATAGCTATCAATCCCTTTTTTGAGAAACCCATTTAATACAAAATTAAAAAAAAAGAAACAAAGACATGGTGGGATTCAAACCCATTTTAAAAAATGTGTTTTCTAGAATTTAAAATCTAAAAAAAATTGCAGTCAAAAAATTTTTAAAAAAAATTCCCCTGAAAATTTTACAAGGGGGGGTACAGGGAAAAATTGAACCCGATGTAGGTTATTCAGAGGAAAATGGGGTATTGGGGCCCAGGGAAAAGAGAAAAAGTTTTCAAAAGACCATTTCCCCCCAAACCATTGAGTAAAAAACAGAAAAAAAAATGCAAAGAAAAAAGGGCACCTGGGTTTTAAAGGTGCTTTTAAACCAACCGTATTTCCAAGTGAAACTCAAATTGGGCCCCACTATACGGAGGGGGAAAACGCTTTCCCCCGGTATTGGGCTGTGGGACTGAGGAAGGCTGGAATTCTCACAAATTCCGCTTCCCACTCTGCTTCAAAACGACCCGGGTTTTTGTTGCTGCTTTATCAGGGAAATTTTAAACCCGCGTGTTTAAAAGAAAGACGGACGCCAGCCCGGGGGTCTTTTACCGCACTGCACTGCAAATCCGGCCCCGGGGCATTTCGGGGGCCAGGACGGTATAGGTCAAGTTTCCGTGAAAATAAAAATGGTGTTGAAAAGGGCTCCTTTTTTTCCCGGGACTTTTTTAAAAAGTGGGGGTCTGCGGTTTGGGGCTCATTTCTGTGGCCCGGACAGGTATAGCGATGTCCAGTGAAACTTTAAAATGGTGGTTTTAAAAAACTCCTTTTTTCCGGACTTTTTTTTAAAAGGGGGGGTCAGAAGGGTTTTGGGGGTCATGCTTGGGCCCCGGAAGGTTAGTCAAAAGTTCCGTGGGAAAAAAATGGTGGGGTTTTAAAGACTCCCTTTTTTCCGGCACTTTTTAAAACTGGGGGTTATGGAAAGGTTTTTGGGGGTTTATGCTGTGGGGCCCCGCACAGGGATAGTCCAAAGTCCAGTGAAACTAAAATGGTGGTTGAAAAAAATCCTTTTTTCCCGGCCCCTTTTTTTTAAAAATGGGGGTCATGCAGGTTTGGGGCTCAATTTCTGTGGCCCCCGGAAAGGTATAGTCAATGTCCAGTTCAACTAAAAATGGTGGTTGAAAGACTCCAAATTTTCCCGGGACTTTTTTAAAACTGGGGGTTTTTGAGGTTTTTGGGGGTATGCTGTGGCCCCGGACAGGTATAGTCAATGTCCGTGAAAAAATTTAAAAGGTGGGTTTAAAGACTCCTTTTTCCCGGACTTTTTTAAAAGTGGGGGGGCATTCAAAGGGGTTTGGGGGTCATGCTGTGGCCCCGGAGGTTTAAATTTTGTCGATGGGCCCGTGGGGGAATAAAAAGGGGTTGAAAGACTCCTTTTTTCCCGGACTTTTTAAATTTGGGGGGGGCATGCAGGTTTGGGGCTTTAAAGGGTGTGGCCCCCGGACAGGTATAGTCAATGTCCCGTGAAACTAAAATGGGGGTTGAAAGACCCTTTTTCCGGCACTTTTTTAAAACTGGGGGGTTTTGGGAGGTTTGGGGGTTTATGCTGTGGCCCAGGAGAAAGGGATATTTAAAGTCCAGTGAAACTAAAAAAGGTGGGTTGGAAAAAACTTCCCTTTTTCCCCATTTTTAAATGTGGGGGGCATGCAGGTTTGGGGCTTTATGCTGTGGCCAAGGGAAAGGTATAGTCAATGTCCGTTAACTTTAAAAAGGGGTTGAAAAGACTCCTATTTCCCGGGACTTTTTAAAATTTTGGGGGTTATTTCAGGTTTGGGGGTCAAATTTCTGTGGCCCCGGACAGGTTAAGAATTCCAGTGAAACTAAAATGGTGGTTGAAAGATTTCCTTTTTTGGGGCCCCCTTTTAAAATTTGGGGGGCATGCAGGTTTGGGGCTCAGCTGCGTTCCCGGACAGGGATATTCATTGTTCCCGTTCAAATAAAATGAAAAGGTTCAAATCATACTGCCTTCCCGGACTTTTTTAATTTTTGGGGGGATGCGGGTTTTAAAGGGGCAGGCTGTTGGGACAAGACAGGGATAGTGGGTGGTGTGTGACTTTTTTTTCTTTTGGCTTTTTTAACCTAAGTGTGTTGCCCAAGATGTTGCAGGTATCCCTTTGACTGTTGTGGCTGTTAAATTCCGCTTCTCCCGCGCTTTTTTGGGGGGTAAAAATGGGAAAGGGGTTGTTGCTCTCCATGACTTTAATGGTCATCGCTTTATAATCGCTGCTATTCCCCTTTTTTCCCTTGACTTGCCGAAATGCCCCCTTAATGGCCGTTTAAAGGTTTAATTTTGTGACA
>JAODAL010030250.1:0-50255 GCA_025379985.1 Phyllomedusa bahiana | reverse complement strand
CTGTAGCTCCGTGTGCTGACCGAGCCACTGGCAATCTGAAAGAATAGGACATCTGGTAAGTTAGTAGTGATCCATTGTAAAGTGATACTAGAACGCTTTCTCCTAGTTTCTCCTTCATACATACATAAATGTGTATATGACAATATAAGAATGCTATTAACCAAATTACCACTGTATATAAGTGATGAAGATAAATGGTGACTCTTAGATACTGTATGGTGTACTCAACAAGCATTTGATAGCATCTTGTAAATCTCTTATTACAGGTTTAGGTTTTCAGAAAAACAATGAATATTTGAGAAAATGCGTTATTATTGTGTTCTAACCAAAGATAAAATTTAGTGAATGTATAGGCAGTCCCCGGGTTACAAACGGGATAGGGACTGTAGGTTTGTTCTTAAGTTGAATTTGTATGTAAGTCGGAACAGGTATATTTATTAAATGTAATTCCAGCAAACAAATTTTTTTTTCGTTTTGGATAGTACAGGGAACAGTTTTTACACTTTTTTTGCTGTCTGTGCCTTTTTTAGAAGATTTCACCTAACGTTCTGTATCTCATGTGCAGCTGTGGCATGCTGGCACTTGGTTATCATGGGGCGTGACTCAGTGTTGAATGTTAAGTCTCCATTTGTAACTAGAGGACGTATGTAAGTCGGAACGATGTAAGTTGGGACTGCCTGTATATCTAGCTACTACATATTCCCTGACAATGAAAAGTACTACACTGTATATACCTGTATGTATTAAGAAATAGGGTATGCTGCAAAACTGTGAAACTGGCTATGCTTGTAACAATGTAAATCTTATCTAAGTTTCAAGATCAGACACCAAAAAACTAGCATCTCTTTGACATGCCTAGCAAAGGACTAATACATAATATACTTTTTTTTTTTTTTTTTTAGTAATTAGGTTTTAATCCTTTTCTCAAATAAGTTATTTTTTGATAAATATTAGTTAATTGTTTAATAAGTCTATTATAGCGAGAAAAGAAAAATATGTCCTACAAAAAAATGCATCATTTATCCCACTAATACTGCTGAAATACAAATTTTATTGGTTATTTGGTTAAAAAAAAAAAAACCATGTACCCTATTAAATCCCTAATCAAAAAACGAAAATAAACAAAGGACCTCTTACCTATTCTCCATCTGGAGTCCACTACATGGCATTGTAGCGCTTTCATTCGGAGACATGCGACCCACTTACCTATGGGCCATTATCATGGTTGTCTGGGTATCGGGAGTACTATCTCTTCCCTGACTGATGTTTCAGGCTATGTTTATTCCTGTGGTGTTTGAATAAAAAGGGGTTGTCTCACTACATCAATTCATCTTACCTCGGTCCTGTTTTCTCAGTTTCATTTTTGAATTCAGGGGCGTGTTTACTGGCTACTATTGGCCTGCAGTGATGAGCTGTGGGGACACCAGGTCTGAAGCTGTAGTTACCAGCACTTGAAGCCTATCAGGAGAGATTGAACAGGTCTGTAGCTATAGCGACCTGATACAACACTTGGTTGTTGTATTACTTTAATTAATAACAGTATAATTTGGTTATTATTGCTCCTAGAGTTTAGTCATATGTTGTCGTGGTAGGGTGTGGGCTCGTTTACACGGCTGATTTGGGCACCGATTTCAGCCGTACTGTGCGCCGTATTTGCGCTGCAGTACGGCTGAAATCCGTCCCTGTCATTACGGTAATCCACAGTTCCTATAGACATGTCAATTATTTACAGCGGGTACGCGCTGTGAACAATGACGGTCTATGGGGCCGGCGTAATTGCGGGGCGAAATCCATCCCCGCAATTACGTTGGCGATAAGCCGTGTGAACTAGCCCTGTAAGTAGGGCCTCCGGTTCAGGAAGAGGTTCCTGAACGAAGCTGCCCTCGTTGGGGCCCTGTATAGGTAGGGTGTTTTTCTTATTCATTTTATTTTCAGTTCTTGATTAGGGATTTAATAGTGTAAGTTTCTTAACCAAATAACCAATATAATTTGTATTTTAGCAGTATTAGTGGGACACACAATGCTTTATGTATGTAGGTCTTGAATTAGTGTAAAATCCCTGTTTGTTGATAGTACTGAGAGTTCCCAATTCCTGGTACATAGACTTGTTAGTGATTCAACTGAAGACCTGACAACGCTGAATAGACTTTAATAATCCAGGTCTTTACTTGTCAATAAACCATGAACCACCGAAGTTTACCAAACCCTAAACGAGCTTTGCACCACTTATGTACCTTTGGTTTTACTCCCTAGATAACCTATGTTCCCGTGTTATTTATGTTACATTGTGATGGCCTGCGCACTCTCACACTTGAATATCCCGTAAGAGTATGTTTACGCGGCTCAATCACGGAGCGTAGTCCGCCAACCCAATAGACAAGCATTACTAAATGACATGTCAATTATCTCCCCGCGCGTACAATATGATCATATTGTACGCCGAGGGGGGGGGGGGGGGGAGGGGGAGGCGTAAAACCATAGTTCTGTATGAGAACTGTGGATTACCGAAATAATTGGGGCGCATTTCGCTCGTATTAGAGCGCAGTACGCTTGCAATACGTGGCGAAATGCGCCCCAAAATAAGCCGTGGGAACTTACCCTTATGATGGCTATTTTTTTTAAAATAAATACTTCAATAAAAATCCATCCCTTATTTCATTAGGAAACTAAGGATGTGAATCTTCTGTGAAAAAGGCTACTGTGAATGCTTTCATGCAGATACATGGTTGTCTCTGATATGAAAATACAGTGCGAGAAGCATTTAGGAAATTGGCACTTTCATTTCTGACCTCATGGTGATCTTGTACTTAAACAGTGGTAATCCAATTTTAGTGACAACTGCAAGGCTTTGTAGATGGAGCCTAATATCAGCTGGATAAGTGCAGCCACAAATGTTGTAGCGTTCGCTTTATTGCACCAACACACATGTTGATGTGCAATCTATGCACTAAGGGCCACATGTATGAAAACTGGCTTGGTCTAAGACTTTCCTTGTTGCCCATAGCAACAAAGAAAGTCTTACACCAAGCCAGTTTTCATACATGTCCCCCTAAGGCTATGTTCTCACGGCTTAATTGCGGGTCATATTTTCGCCCCGCAATTACGCCGTGTGGACGGGGCGGGGGGCGGGCGGGGGGGAGTAAGCTGGGGGCCGGCACTTCGCCGGCCCATTGACTTTCACTGCTAGCGGCGCGATACGCCGCTAGGAAAATGACATGTCAATTATCTCCCCGCCGGCGGCTTCGCCGGGCGGGGAGAGGAGACGTAATCCATTTGTTCTCTATGAGAAAATGTGAATTACCCTAATGAATGGGCCGTTTTCGGCCCGTAATTGGCGCACTTCGGCGCGTAATTACGGACCGAAATACGGCCCATTTTAAGCCGTGTGAACATGGCCTAAGAGTTTATAAGTGCTATTCTTGGCAAGTAAGGGGAGGATAAAGATGGGCAAAACATTGTATTTAAAAGCCAGTCAGACCACACTAGATTCAAACAGTAGTCGGGCAATATCAAGCTTTAGGGTATGTTCACACAGCATTTGTTAAATATGTATTTGGGTATAGGTATGTTTTACATGCCTGAAAAACGGACCCCAATACATATATAACAATGCTCAAGTGGGATTACATTGATTTCACTGTAAAATATGTTTTGTCGTTCAGACCATACCGTGTTTTACATACGTTTAACGGATGCGTTCAAAGAACTGACATGTCAATTCTTGATCAGTTTAACGCATTGAAAAAGCAATAGAAACTATAGGGATACGTTTCTGCAGTCCAGAAAACATATTCAAATACGTGTTACCCTTTGTGGTACAGTTTTGGATGCTTTTGACGCAATACGTTTTACTTACTGCTAAAAAATATCCAAGACCCTGTCTCCTAATAGACATTAATATAAAACAATCCGAAAAGTAAAGCTGGCCATACATATTAGATATCGGTCGGCTGAACAAGCACCGATTCTCCCATATAGATGCACACCTGGCTTAAGTCCACGTGTGCATGTAGGGATGACACGGAGTGGCCGACATTTATATCTGTGCATGGCTAGCTTAAAGACATTTTCCCATCATTGGCCTCCTAGGTTGTAGCGGGTTTGTCACCAAGCACAGGGAATGGACAGCTGACCGTGTTTGAGCAGCTTTGCTCATTTTTGTAGGTGTCCCGACCACAGCTGAGCACACTAGCTCAGTTGTATTTAAAACTCCTGTAGAAAAAGACAGAGAAAGCTGCACAAACCCAGCCAGCGATGCATTGTCTGAAACCCAGGAGAGAAGTGGTAAGGCACCTGGTTACAAATGATGCACTGGTTAACAGGCTCCTGAGATTTGCCCAGTCCTGGGGACGGGAGTCAGCAGTGGACCATAACAATCCTATGTGTGTATCATGCATATGCTTTTAACCAGATGTGTTTTTTTAGAAATGGATGCATAGTTGCTCTGCTTTACAGGTTCTGTTGTCTACTAACCTTCCTTCAATTTTCCATTCAGTCCACAGACCAGTGCCAAACTTGTACTCAAAGAGATCATTCTTATTCTTCAGATTGGAATTGGAATATATGTCACCAGTATAGCCACCTGGTAATCAAAGCAGACAACCCCAGTCAAGAAAATATTTATTAATTACTCATTGGTTTTGATTCTCCAACTGACTAAAATCCACGCAGTGAGAAAGGAATTACTGATGCACGAAGAAAGCTCTTAAACTTCCAAACACTGCAGAAAGAGAGTCATTGCTTTAACTTTTAGTGAATGCAGGCCATTTATGGCTTGTGATTTATCGACACTGTATATAAGCTGTAGTCATAAAGACACCATATTTCTCCAATTCCAGGTAACTTACCAAATACAAACATGCTGCTTCCATAGACCACTGCAGAATGGTGATACCTTGGTGCTGGAGGGGTTCCTGTAGTAAAAGCCCTGTTAAAAGCACAAAGCAATATCGGTCATATTTACCATAATGCTGTGTACATTAAAAACCCATGATTCAGAAAAATCAATCTTGCTTTAAAGCAAAAATATACTTATCCATAACCAGTAAAGAAAGGGAATAAAGTGGTCCCCTAGTGACAAAGTAGACTGCAGTGTAATTTCCTCTACGAGGAAAAAAAACCTGACACTCAAAGGGGTTTTCCCATATGGCTGTTTCACCGAGTCTGTTGTTCGCAGTCAGCTTCAGGATCCCGCTTCCTGTTCAGGCTGTGGGCGGGTTTACCGCAGTGATTGAAATTTCAGTTCTGCTATTCCTAGCCCAAGAGGGACACTGGCGATGGAGGGGTTTTAACAGCAGAGCAAAAGACTACAAAGCTCTAAAGAGTTAAATGTTTGTAAACACCAAACAAGCTACTGTGCTGCTGGTAAGACACAGCAGGGAGTAACATCACCATCCCAGCCAAGGCTGCTAGAGAAAAACAAGAGGTGGCTGGTAACCTAGTAAACCTACTGTACAAAAGCAGGAGATAAAAACTGCTCTAACTATCAAATGAAGTAAAATTAGAACAGTAATGTATTTGGTAATAGCCTCTATTAACCTTTACATGTTTAAAGCTAATCATTGTGGTGAGAATCACCCCCTTTAGCTGGATACTGTGTTCTAAGCCTCCGCTATGTCTCTCTTAGGGGGTCAGCAAAACATTTGTCACATATTAAACATGCTCTACAATATTTAAAGGGGTTGTCTCCCTACACTGACTCATCTCACCTCAGTCCTGTTTTCTTGGTGTCATTTTGAATTCAGGGGCGTGTTTACTGGTTTGTATAAGGCTGCAGTAGAAGCCAGATCTATAGTTATAGCAACCAGTGCTGGCAGCCTATCATGAGAGATTGAACAGGTCTGTAGCTATAGCGACCTGAGGAGCTGATGCAGCCCATACAAGAGGGGATATCTAGAAATAGGTAGGACACTGTTAATGGATATATATTGCAAAGTGACTTGTTTTTGCAAGATCTTTAACAGAAAAAACAATCCTTGTAGTGAGACAACCCCTTTAAGTATGTTAAAAAACAAAACAAAAAACAGTGTATGGTTTTCCCCACTACATGTTTTTGGGTCACTGTACTGTACCTGCACCAGGAGCAGTCTTTCACATCAAATCTCAGCAAGTCATTCAGCATGTTCTTTCTGTTAATAATAAACAATGAATTAATACCTGTATTTGCATTCATTCATCATAATTTGCAAATTTATTTCCAGTTAAATCCAGTGTACCTTGACTTTCATTTATCGTCTGACGCTGCTGCATGTAGCACTGGTGACAATCTATATGCTGGGACCACCATGGAGCACTGGGAGTCTTCAACTATTATGGGTTTTGGTACCAAGCTCGTTTGGTAACCAACAGTTCTGAATTACATTGTACAACATCAATTCCTTTATAAAAAAAAAAGCACAGCTACACCACCTTATCTGTTTAGATCAGTGTTCCCCAACTGCAGTCCTCCAGGCACACCAACAGGTCATGTTTTCAGGATCTCCCACAGAATGCACTGACAATAATGACTTCACCTGTGCAATGCTAAGGAAAGCCAGAAAACATGACCTATTGGTGTGCCTTGAGGACTAGGGTTGGGAACCTCTGGTTTAGATCATAACATATCCACACTTAAAGAGGAAACTCAAAGTAAAAGAAGTCAAAAATATAAACACTTTCTTAAATATCTTTCATTGGGAAAACAAATGCAATTCATCTGTAATTCAGTAAAAATAAGTGCTGGCCCTTTAAGACACGGAGGCTGAGGTCCGGCTCCTTAAAGCATGATGAATCACTATGTTGACACTTCTGGGAGACTTTCTGCTTTTGAGCTGGAAGAGTTCACTATGGAAGTGGGGTGGGAGACTACTGGGGAGATTACTGCTGAATGTTATTACAATAGCATCAGGGTAATATGAATGCCTGTATGTTATGGAGGAGGATGCAGAAAGGTAAACCCTATCACACATATGTCCTCAGTGTGCTGTGCCTGCAGTGTATGTTTAGTGAAACACTTGGATAAACCCTATACAAACATCTTTGTCCTCAGCTCCCCCTGCCCTGTGACTTCTCTCTGATAAAATGAAAGTAAAACCTGATTTCCAGTAATACTGAGAAAAAAAACACTCCTGATTTTCCAATGAAACGTAAAAAAAGTCTTATTTTATCTACTATAAATTTTTGTGCGTTTATGTGCCGCTGATATGTGCTCTTTAAAGAAGCCTATATTTACTATTTTGCCATAGGCAAACTTAAACTCTATCAGTTCTCAATCTATAAAGCACTAAAACGTAACTTTTATTATGTATAACACTTAACCTCAATACACACTATTTAAAAACCTGAATTCTAACCTCTCAATTTGTCCCTTTCTAATTGTGAAGGAATAACTCCTTTTCTATTATCAAGTCTGGTGGAACAGCACCTATTAACAGGGAAACCCTATATATACAGTGATTTGCTAACTCCAAAAAGGAATACAAAACATCTTAACTTGGGCAATCATCCCTAATCCGATGGACAAGCACTAACTTATATCTGAAATCTTTGCTTGTGTTGACTACTTTGTAACTGACAACATACCATCATTTTGGGATCAGGAGAAATGTCACTACCGAGTTACTGGCCATGAATTCCGTCATGACATCATGTGACATTATTTGGCACCAAGAAGAGGGCCAAAGGCAATTTATCTTGTTGTGATTTACCAGAAGCAGTTTCTAAAATCACACGATGTCACCACATGAGAAGCTCAAGCTAAGCTGTGTGTTTTTTCAGCAAGATGTAATGATTTCTAATAACCCCATTAAAGTTAACCCTTTCCAGATGCAGCCTATTTTTCTTCTTTGTGTTATTTTTTTCCTCCCTGCCTTACAAAAGCCATGGCTTTTTAATGTTCCCGAATACAGTCACGAGGGCTTGTTTCTTGTGGGATAAGATGTACTTTTTAAGGGTGCCATTGATCTACCATATACTGTACTAATAAACCCAAAATCAATTCTAATTGGGGTGAAAAGTGAAAAAAACTTATTTCATTTCTTAAATGGCAAAAGGGCAGAGGCGTTTAAAAACCTTTACATTTAATTTAACAAGGGTATTTGACCACTAGGGTATACAATCTCTTTTACACTGTTCTGCAATACAATGGTTCTATTACAAACACGACAAAACAGCAGCAGCACTCTACAAACGCTAAGTGAATATAGGAACTATTTTAAAATGAATTTCTGCTCCTTTTTAAATACATACAAATTTGAGGTTCTTAGCGCACATTTTTTTTAATCAAAACAGCGAGGGCCCATCCATCACGAAAAGGTGACCTCAGTTCAGATGGGGACCTACACTCATCTCACCTCACTTGGTGCCCACTAAGGCCTCCATATATTCATGGAATCAAGGTCCCAGTTACATTCTGCCCGATTAAAATCAGCCTGTGTGGATGAGCGGAGTGCACGACCATAATGAAGTCTAGCCACTCCAAACAGTCCAAAAATAATCAACACATCCAAAACAATGTTAAAGCAATAGACACCAGCGTTTAGGTGCAGGCATCTATTACACCCTAAAAGGATTAGAAAAATGGCAGCTATGGAGGCCTTCATTAGGCTTCTGGCTTCCATGACAAGCACTCGGCAAAGGAATGGTGAGCAGCATCGCTCCTCATTCATTAAGATTGTACAATCACTACGGCATCTATAGGGTTACACTACTGGCACTGGAGCGGGGTCCGATCTTGGCTGATAGCAACAGGTCCCGTCTGTAGTATTCAGCGGTTTCCTGCTACGTATGGCGTGGACTCGGAGTGAGTCCGCTCCATGCTCTCTTATCAGCTTCATGACGTACCAGTACGTTATATGTCTGTAACGGGTCAAAGGGACAGTCCAGCAATGCAAGGAAGACAGACATCATATCCACTGCGCATGTTCTCAGTATGCCGCTAGTACAAGAACTCCTGCGAACACAGTACTGGATTATAAAGGCACCTAAAGTCATAGATAGCTGTCAGACTGAAGGCATGTTGGGCTATTTCTCCATACCACCCATATACTGTGCATGCACACTTGGCTCAGTTTTTTTGTATTCAATGGGGTGGAGGGGAATAAGCTACTGCCAGACTCCTCTGGAGGTGGCTTATATTTTATAGGAACAAAGGATCAGGCAGGTTGAAATCAAACACGTGCGATCCATCTTTCCCCTGTTGGAGCACAGTTGGGACATCCTCAAACACATCTGGTTTTTAACTGGTCACAGAGAAATCCAGATGACTCATCTAAAGAGTATCGGACCCTTTACATTTAGCTTAACTCAGTGGAAAACCTTGTCACAGTCCAGCTTATATCCTTAAGACTTTAATTGGGCAAAACGTAGTGTATATACAGCACAGCCAACAGTATAGTTTAATGAGACCTAATTAGTCCACGTATGAATTCACTTACCCGTTGTCCCCTCCAAAAACATAAATGGCGTCTTTGTACGCTACAACGGTATGTTTACTTCGCCTGTAAAACAGAACACCACAGGGTTAGATACATCTTAGGACCTGATCACACAGTCTAATACTTCTGTATGAAGCTGTGCGTTATCAGTATTGCTCATTTGTGTCTTTGGGGAAAAAAAAACCTGATGCAAACCGATGACAACAATGTGGATGAATATAGGTCCAGAACCTGTGATACGACCTTGAAGATCATAACGTCCTCATCTAAATATCAGAGTATGACTGAAATGAATAATAACAGATGACATATAGGCCAACGTTGGACTCGCTCCACTGCTCCAACAACTTACTGAATTCCACAGAGACAAGGCCCATATACACCACGAGGTTGCTTCATATAAACCCACATTTGAGAGATGGCACATCCTAGTGATAGTTGGTATCACTTTACCAGATGGGAATACTTATTTAACCATGTCCATTACATGCTCCTTCCAGGTGTGCCCATTATGTGCCACTTCAGGCGTGCTCATGTGGTCAGACCCTCACATTTAAGTGATAGCAGATCTTAGTGATATATGGTATAATTTTATCAGATGGGAATACTAATTTAAACATGCCCATTCCAGGTGTGCTCATACAGTCAGACCCCCACATTTTAGAGGTGGGACATCCTAGCGATAGTTGGTCTCTTTACCAGATGGGAATGTTCACTTAACCATGCCCATTATATGTCACTTACAGGGGTGCCCATTTCTTCAATGAAAAGAAAATATTGCCGGCATGTGTGCTAGAAAACTAGCTGTAGTTACACAAGAAGATAAAGTTACTACGCGCTGTAGAAAAGATGGTTTGCGGGCAATGAACAAGAACACTTTCATGTAAACAGTGCTCGCTCCATAATATACTTGGCACAACTCCTGGCATGCCAGTCACAGCCCAGCACATGGCCGCTCATACAGAACAGCACTGCGCTCCAGAAAATGCTGCACAGCAGTAATAACCGAGCACAGCCATAGTACGCAGGCTAGCCATGCCTCCCGATACAAGAGTAAAGGCTCAGACCACTTTCTCGCCCATTAGTTACACATCAGAAGTGTCGATTTTTGGGTCACACTGATTGTTAACACAAAGAGGTAGGAGGGCTCATCTGCCCAACGTGTGCCCATAATCCTAATCAGCTCATCGATGAATCCATACACCACCCCTCATTTCTCCATAGGGTTTTAGCCAAACACTTCTACCTCTTGTAGTGATTGATGGGGTCTCATCCCCCAGACTCCCTGTAATCATAACGTCTGACATGTCACCATCACACAGCAGCAGTTATTAAAGGGGTTGTCTCACTACAAAGATTAGCTTTAAACCTGTAGGAGCCGGTAATTGAAGACTTTTTCCAAATATATTTCTGTATGTTTTTTTGGGAGATAAAGTAGATGTTATCAGCTCTGAGTGCACACAGGTTTCTCTGGTTACCGTCCTGCTCGGTCTCATCTGATAGGAGGGATAACAACAGGTGGGCTGCTGGCAGCTTGAGAACAGTGCATTACAGTAATTAGTATCCATTGTTTCCTTTGAGCTCTGTAGCTCTCTACACTTATAGATAACATCTCCTGTTAGTTCTAATAGAAGATCTGTGAATACGGAGCTGATCTACTAATCACTGCTATAGAGCCACCCACAGCCGGACCAGGACGAGACAGGAGGCATGAACCTGTGTTTGGCTGTGTGTCTGATGACACAACCCCTGTGATAACGCTCGCTAGCCTCTACAACTAGTGCACAGCACACAATCGTATTCCTGCTGGCTCACCTGGCCCCCACAAACTCATCACAAGGCAGCAGCCTCCTCCAGCGGTGCACACTCTCAAAGGGCCCGAAATTCAGAGTCAGGTACTCAACACTGTCAGAGCAGCTGTGGTCGAAGTCAACACTGGGGGCCACCTTGGACTTGCACGCCATTGGGGCACAGCTACAGGATCGCTCCACGCACAACGTAGAGAGGGCTTCTCACTGCGCAGCCATTGGAATACAGCAGCAGGCCGCCACCAGGTACCCGGCTGCCGGGCACATCATGCGGGCACCACAGCCATCTGACACTACACCAGGAAGACAATCAAGCACCAGCAGCATCAGCTGACAGGAAGAGAGCGGAACCAACGAGGGAAGCACAGAGCGTCCCAGAGCGTCCATCAGTCCTGACACTCTATGGCAGGCATCCTCAAACTGCGGCCCTCCAGCTGTTGGGAAACTACAACTCCCATCATGCATTTATATAATCCATAACAGTGGGCATGATGGGAGTTGTAGTTTTCCAACAGCTGGAGGGCCGCAGTTTGAGGATGCCTGCTCTATGGTAAAGGTAGTGTACTGCAGCGCCATCTAGTGTTCGAAGAGCAAACTGCGGCTCCGCCAGCCCCATGCTGCACGTGCTACCTCTGGTGTTATGTGACGGATCTGCGATTCCCTATTGACCGCTGTTGACTTTATTAGATATTTTTTGTGGGAGGAGGTTACAAACCCATCAATTCTGCCTGTAATTTGGTAAAGTCGTGCAATGCAGCCGCTGTGCGTTCTTATTACTACTGTCTTTGCTCAATAATTCACTTTGCGCCAAAACCTTTCATTTCCTACCTTTCTGTCTGCCGAGCTGTCTGGGCGCCCGAGTTTGGTGTTATTTTACATAAAACTTTTGAAGAATTTTTCTTCCCATTTTTTTTGAGGCAGGAAAAACAAAGAGCATCTGTAAAATTATGTTTTGGTTTTTTTTACAACAGACCTCATGTGATATCACGTCCAGTAAAAAAAAAAATTCCATTGGGATTAGAGTGGTCAAAAAAAAGAAAGAAACTGATACTTCCCCACCTGTTACTCCACACATGTTGGAGGGGCCCCTGCTCCATTGTAAGTGAATGGAGAAGACAAGAACTTGGAAATCAAACAGAGCAGAGTACTGGGAGCTAGGTAAGTACCTATTTTTCTTTTATTGATCACTTTGGTTCCAATGGAGCTTTTTTTTATTTTTTATTTTACTGGACAACCCCTTTAAAGGGGTTGTCTCACTACAAGGATTGCTTTTTATGTTAAAGACCTTGCAAAAACAAGTCACTTTGCAATATATGTTCATTAACAGTATTCTACCTATTCCTAGATTTCCCCTCTTGTATGGGCTGCATCAGCTTCTCAGGTCACTATAGCTACAGACCTGTTCAATCTCTCATGATAGGCTGCCAGCACTGGTTGCTATAGCTACAGCCCTGGCTTCTACTGCAGCCTAGTAGTATTTAGTATTTTGCAGAAAGCAAGACAGAAAAACATAAAAGTAATGGATCTCAGAAAATGTTGATCAATGCAAATTGGAATCATACTAAGGAAGATGAAGATTGTAGCCAGCGATCCAAAATGCATAAAAGGACATTTATTGAAGTAATATAAGAACCAACAAACAGGGAAATCTGACATGTTTCAGGTTTGTAACTAGAGCCCTTAGGCTATGTTCACACAGCTTAAAGTGGCACGTATCTTGCCCCGTATTTCACACCGTACTGTGCAAAATACGGGGCGAGATACGTCCCAGACATTTCGGTAATCCACAATTCTCATAGGGAACTATGGATTACGCCTCCTCTCCCCGCTCGCGAAATCCAGCGAGCGGGGAGATAAGTGACATGTCAATTACTAGCGGCGTATACGCGCTGTGGTTAATGAATGTCTATGGGGCCGGCGGGCTGCCGGCCGCCCTGCTCCCGAGCACATGGGGTGATTGCGGGGCAAAATACGTCCTGCAATTACTGCCGTGTGAACATAGCCTTAGTTGTAGCATAATTAAAAGAGTACTAAGCACGTGTTGAAATAACGTAACCAATCAGGCACGTAACAACACGAGTGGTAAAGTGAACTGGGAAAAAACATTCACATAGAATGTAGAAAAGACACAAAAAGTGGTAACAACAATAGATACAAAAAATATACCTAATTATTACACAAAAAATTATCAGAATTGTAAGATAAGGTCCTGTCTATTGTTTAAACCATATGGATTTCTAGTACTTAATGTGAAAATCCAGAAGGTTTCTCTATTAAGTAACTTCCTATTGTGGTCACAATAACATATAGGACGGCTAACCCTTTCTATACCTTGAACTATCAAAGAATTGGTATTGCCTGCATGGAATTGTATGCAATGTTTGGAAACTGCAGAGATGTTAGATAAGTGAGGATGTTGAATATCAGAAATATGTCATCTGATCGTAGTTTTCAAGAAGCAGGTGGTGCATCCTATATACTGCGTCTTGCAGGTAAAACATGAGACAAGATACACCATATACCGTGTATTGCAATGTATTGTTTAATTTTATATGTGGTATGACTGATAGGATTCAGAAGAAGAAGATGGAAACAGAAAATTACAGCAAGTGCATTTTTATAAGTCCCCTAATCACGAATCCAACTAGGTTGGAATCATACTGATCTGCAAAATAGAGATAATGTCATTTATACCGCACAGTGAACTCCATAAAAACTGAACCTGCAAACAATTGTATTTTTTTCTATTTCACCTAGCTGGGGAGACTGCAGCTGCAGGTGACATGCTCTGGGCAGTACCAGGCATTTGAATTTTCCGTTGTGGAAAGGGGAGCGCATTTGCCCTATATATCTAGGGCACTAAAATGTCTCGTCCTGGCCCTTATCTGAGTAAAAGGATCTAAGAAATTTTAACAAAGGCCAAATTGTAAATGCTAAACAACTGTGTTACTGAGTATCTTCAAAATGACCATTCTAGTGCTGTGTTTCCATTATGAAGTGGTGAATACCCACCAAAGGTGTCCCAAGGGAGGACAGCTGTTAAACTGGTGACAGGTTCATGGGCATCCAAAGAGTGCCACAACTGAAAGTGCCTGCAATGGGTATTTAAGGATCAGAACTGGATCATGGAGGAAGGAGGCTTGGTCTGATGAGTCACATTTTCTTTAACATTATGTGGATGTCATCAATTACCTGGAAAAGAGATGGTACCAGCACACACAATGGGAAGAAGGTAAGCAGATCCGAGGATCGGAAGAAGGAAGGTATAGTTTTTTTTCCAATTTTTCTTGTGATTTTCTGCTACTTGCAGCTTGCAGGGTTTGTCTCACCATGCTTTTTCACAGACCCACAGCCAGCTTTAGACTCATAATTCCTGGTTAGGCTGTGCGTGGTTTTACAGCAGTGACTAGCATATCAGCTCTGCTATAAGTCTAGAGATAAATCTTAGCAGAGAGTGACTCATCATGGTTGGATGGCAGCTTGGAGCAATGAGATTTAAGAGAGAGCAGAGAGCGGTAGTCGGTAACCAAGAGAAACTTGTATGCACTAGCAGTAGGTAAAATCTTTCTTTATCTCCTAAACAAAGCAAAATATATGTATTTGTTAATAGCCTTCATTTACCTTTTCCTACATGTTAAAAGGTAATCATTGTGATGAGAAAACCTCTTAATATTTGCATTTCAATAGAATTGGACAACCCTTCTAATGTTTTCTTAGTGCATGTTAATCCCTGTCATGTAAGTTTTGTATGCACCTGGTCATTTATTTCACAATTTTGGAGGGGGTTATAATTTTTTTTACTGGTATTATATGTTATTACAAACCAGACTACTACTAGATATAGATGGCAATTTATCAGTTGAAGGACTCCAGCTTACTAGCATAAAAAGTCATACATTTTGCAGTTTTTAATTTAGCAATAGGACATTACAATAATGTTGTTTTAGCAACTACGGAAAATATATTTGCCAGTTAGAAAATAACTTTCTGGGAAAGGTATATGTGTGTATTTATAATACATTTCTGGCATTAATACAACAAATATTGTGACTTAAAGTGGTTGTCTCACTACAAAGATTAGCTTTCAACATGTTGGGAACACTAAATGAAGATGTTTTCCAAGTATATTACGTTGTTTATTTTTTTTTGTTAAGGAACTAAAAGTGATTTTATCACCTTCTGTGCTCTCTCTGGTTCCCTAAGTGAGCAGCACAGAACTCTGGACATTGAGAGCTTGTTTGTTATCTGATCTTTCAGACAAAAGCCAGTAATTACTACTGTTTAATTTACCTCAGAAGCTTCCCTGGTCCTGACAGCATGAGAATTATTTAATTAGCAGAGGTCTGAATACACAGAGCTCATATGCTAATTACAGACAGCTTGACCAGGAAGTGACAGAGCAAAGCAGCATTATTTCATTCATGCATCCTATGAAACTTTGAGATGAGACAACCCCTTTAATGCCCCTGCAAATATTTTTCTGAAACATAGAAAAAAGTTAGACACCCGTTCCAAGTTGATCCACAAATGACTTACCTGTGAATATTTTTTCATACACTGCATGGGGAAGGATTCTCGCAAAATGTTTGCAAAGGGCACCAGTATAATTAAGTCTAAATAAGCAGAATTATTACCTCCTTAGTTTGCTTACTGAACTAGATTTAGGCAACAGCCTATAACTGTATATGTTCCAATGGGTTAGGGCAACTGCTTCCTGGGGTCAAGAGTGGGATATAGTTTATACACTAGGAGCAGTAGTCTCCTTTCAGTACTTACAGTATGTACCAATGGTGTAGCGATATGTTGTAGAATACTCAATTACATTATGATCCCCTGGTGTCCCATATACAGTCCTGGATTTTTGAAGCTGTCCTGCTAAGTTTATACAGAAATACCCCGCTATCTGTCGATTCGCAGTTATGTCACCGTCGATGTTGCCAAAAATCTTGTTATGCCTTGTTTTTGTTTTGCAGATACATCGTTCCACATACAGTACAGCATGTGCTTAAGTACCGTGCATATGTTATCCCATCCATTCCTTATTCACTGCAGCTACTGTACTTCCTCTTTTATTGATGCCGTAAAGCCACATCACTTTACTGTATCCCTATTGCAAAGAGTATAGCGAGCTGTAAAGTATTGTGAGTCAGATGTTAGCGCAGACAAAATCTTCTCTGTCTGAAGCAAAACGGAGCACTAAACGTGCTTGTGATAAGTTCCGACATAGCCAAGAGAACTCACAGCAGCTACAGCTTACGTGATCTATTGAATTTAAAGTGGTGCCAGCACTGCTGAAATTGGCTGCATCCTTGCACTTCCAGAAAGCACAGTTCGTTTCATCGAAAAGGAAGCAGCAAATACTCGTGCTCGTGTTGAACGCTACACACCAATATCATCAAAGTTAGTAATGAAACGACAAAATCCACTACTTGAGAAAATGAAACATTTACTGGCGATTTGGATTCAAGAAATGAATCATGTGAAGTCTCCAATAAGCCAAGCTGCAATCATGGAGAGGGCTATAAATCTGTACAACGAGCTGAAAAAATGGAAGCCTCAGAATCTGCTAATCCAGCATCTACTGCAACAGAGGAAGATGTTAAGGCTAGTCGTGGGTAGTTCAGGAAGCAGCAAAATCTTCATAACCTGAATCTGACTGGCGAACTCAGTAGCACAGATGCAGTAGCAGCCCAAAATTTAATTCCTAAGCTCATAGAGATCATTGAAGTAGGTGGATATTCATCGAAAAAAGTTTTTTAATGTGGACAAAACAGCTCTGTTTTGGAAGTGGATGCCATCATGAACCTACATTTCGCATGAAGAAAAGGTTGCTCCAGGATTTAAAGCAGAGAAAGAAAGAGTGAGGATTTTGCTGGGCGGAAATGCAGAAGGTGATTGCAAGCTAAAACCTCTCCTTATGTACCAGAGTGAAAATTCAAGAGCCATGAAGAGTTATCCCAAATCACAATGAACATCACATTGGACGCCAGCAAAGATGACCCTGACGATCCATCTCCTATTCCGTAATAAACCTCCGTACAGGTATAGTAATGTTAGTGTTCAGGTTTACGGCTTTGATTAAAGTTTTTACCACCATAGACAATGATGGCATATCACTAGGATATGCCATTATTGTCTGATATATGCGGGTACCACAGGTGGGACCCACACTTATCTCGGGATGGGGCCCCTGAAAGTCACACAGCAGACTGGAGAGCCCGACTCTCCATTCTGTTCTATGGCGGTTCGGTGCAGAGCCAAACATACTGCTCTGCCTCATTTGGAACTCCCATAGAACAAAATGAAGTCTGGCACAAACATGACCAGCTCTTCAATCTGTGGTGTAACTTTCAGGGCTTGTTCCCGAGAAAGGTGCAAGTCCCAGAAGTTTAACCTGCAGCTATCAGATAATGATGGTATATCCTAGAGATATGCTATTGTTGTCTATTATGGTACAGTACACTAAGACGCATTTAATAAGCAGTGCAGTAAGACTGTCATCTTTTCATATTTACCTACAGATTACCACACATTTGTGCAGGTGTTTCAGCATTGGTACGGTCATCACAGGCGAGGACTTGGAACGCAACCGCCCTCTAATACAGTACTGTAAATTGTTCTTTATGCCTCAATACATTGTTACATTAAACTGTACTGTGCTGTTATGTTTCTGTCTCATCATTTGTCGTTTTGCTATACCCCACAAATAATGGGGTAGCCCTGTACTTACATACCCCTATTTTGAAAGTTCTGAAGCTGGTCAGGATACCCCTCCAGTACTGTAGCCTTATTTTACCAGTTGATGTCAGCAGAGGCAGCATCACTTTCCTGCACAGCAGAGGAAAAGTCCCTGTAGGCAAAACATGGGACAGTAAGTACTATATAGTATGGGCACTGTAGGCACTCAAGAGTTGCTAAAATACTGGGGGCTCTTTGAATGTGGGCACCATATGGCCATTGTATAACTCCATGTGGGTACTTTTTCAACAATGTAAGGAAAGTATTCTACTCTTTGAACATTATATGGCACTTAGTTGTCTATATTATGCTTACACAGAGCCAAACAGCACAATATCATTCCTCTATAGTACTACATAATATCCATTAAATGTAAACGTTATGGATGTATGAAAGTGGCACTTGCTATGCATTGTTTTGCACTGTGTGGATATAGTATGATACTACATGCTGCCAACAGCTTTGACCCATCAGGATGTGGACTCCTCAACACTTCTAAAGGTGTCCTTTGCTATCTGACATTAAGATTTTAGTAGCAGATAGTTTAAGAACTGTTTTGAGATGGGACCTTTATGGACAATTGTAAGAAAATTTAGAACAACAGCATTCCTTCTTGTCACATGTAAAAATGTTTTATTCAAGCAACAATTTCATTAGTCAGATCAGTAGTGTTAGTAGATTCAGAGAAGCAATATAACAATATATATTAGTGTAACAGTTCGATTTTTCCTGGACCTTAGTCATAAAAGTCATATAAAGAGAAACCTATAATTCTTAACCTATAATTTGAGTGCTGACCAGAGGACTTTATACACCAGTTTGGAATACATGCAACTTTTTTGATCACTTGTATTTTAATTTTTAGGGGATATTAAAAGATGAAAAAACCCCGCAATTTTGGCGTCTGAAATTATTTTTCTTCTACGGTGTTCAGTGTATGGGATAAAGTATGTTATATTTTAATAGAGCGGTCTTCTTTAGATGCGGTGATACCAATTATGTGTAACTTTTTTATTATTTTATGTTTTTTATTTGTAAAATTGTAATGATGTGATTTGAACTTTTAAGATTTTTTTTGACACTTTAAAACTTTTTTTTTTTTTACTTATACATTGAGTGGCCCTAGGGTGCTTCACCACTAGTGGGCGCGATCGTTTATACAACCTATTGCATTGTATAGACAATGCAATAGATTGTAACAATATGGTCCCAGGCCGGAAGTAGAAAAACGAAAAATATAGCGGCGATGGAAGCCTTCACCAGGATTCCAGCTGCCGTGTTAAACAATCGGTACCATGCGATCTCGCCGTGGAGGTCCTGATCGGAGTGAGGAACAGTGTTTCTCATTAATTTAGATGTTCTAACCATGTTCTTAAGGGTTTAATGGAGCCGACTGGGTTCCCGCTACAAATTCCCTTACCAACGCTATGACGTACTCATATGTGAAATGTATAAGAAAGTCACTAATATACTTCATATTTCATATCTTCCTGCATCTTTATATTTAAGAGCTGCTCCCCAACTCTGGCAGCTCCATTTCCATATTAGTCCTAACCAGAGTTGTAACTAAAGAAGACTGGGCATCACAGCAAACTTGGATTAGGTCTCTCCTGACAACCCTTCCCTCGACCACAAACATTTGCCAGTGCTCGTTAATAATAGTCATGCTGTTACTAGCTAATACAAGGAGCAAATACCTCACCGTACAAATCAGCAACATACAGTTTGAAAAACAAATCCACTATACCAAAACCAACATTACCAATAACACTATTACATAAGGACCTAACTATACTGTCAAAACACGACCGCAAATTACCACCACATTGTGACTGAATAATACCCCTACACTATTAATGAATAAAGATCAGTAAACAGAGACCAATATTACTGCATTATAGTGATTATATAGCGGTACTTAGTGTACACAGGCTTTGCTAACTCTATTTAACCTCCATACTGTGACCACATAGTGGTAGATACCAGTGTACACAGGCTCTGCAGGCTGTTTAATTACTCCCATACAGTGACTATATAATGGTAGATACCATTGTACACAGGATCGGCAGACTTTTTATTACCACCACGCAGTGATCATATAGTGGAAGCTTCCAGTGTACACACAGTTAAGTTACATCCAGTGACTCACCCTTGAAGTTTTCTCTGATGAGTCATTAACTTTCCGTTTTCTTCTGCATCCAATCCAGACTTCCATGATGACTTCTCCTGGCCAACACTTATCCCTGCAGAATTTAGAGGGAAATAACTCGGAATCCTCAGATTTCCAGCACCTGCCTCCCTGTCCCCAGCTCTGTACAAACTTTCCAGGGGTTGGAGAGCAGGTACAGGCAATAGCTTAGAGACATAGTATCCTAGGTGCATGTGGAGGAACAGATGACTAACCCCTGGAGGTTGTGCTACAGCTATAGCTTGCACCCCTCAGAATCATATTACCAGGTAGGTAGGTAGGCAAGGCCATAGGTAGATAGGTAAATGAGCAAGGTCCACGATAGGTAGGTAGGGCCTATGTAGGTTTGGTAGGTAGGCCCAAGGGAGGACGGGTGTAAGGCACCAGGTAGTTAAGTAGGAAGGCCGTAGGTAGGTAGGCCCCAGGTCGATAAGTACACCCAAGTTACAGTGGTAGGTGGGCCCCAGGTAGGTAGGTGGTAGCTGAGGCCTAGTTATGTAGGTGGTAGGTGGCCCTTGATGGGTAGGTGGTAGCTGGGCCCCATGTAGGCAGGTAGATAGGTCCCAGGTTAGTAGGTAAGTAGCTCAATATATGATGCAATTCAGACGTAGCAAAAAATGTAGCAAATTTATTGGAAGACTATAATACAAGTAATAAAATCAAGTAGACATACTTGCATATGGGTAAGTCTTGTCCATAGTGTGAGCCATAGAGTTAGTAGTTGTTCAGGAGCGTGAGTTCATGCAGCGCATGTAGCCAGGCTAAGGCAGTCTATCAGGCAGGGCGTAACACACCTGTAAGGCGACGTTCGAGAGGCGTGCCTCTCTTTCTCAAGCATGATAGACGTAGTGTAGACTTTACTTATATACCATATACTTATAGACTTTACTTATATTATTTAACTATTTGTTATCCATGCAAAAGTATGTATACAATTTAAAAAACAAAGAATAAAACAAAGTTTATAAGAACACGTTAAGGTTGAGTATTTCATTAAGACCTTTCGGATTTAAAGTGTCTAGTTTATGGATCCAAACCGCTTCTCTGCGTAGTAATGTTTTTTCAATTGGAATCCCTTCTATTTGCTGTACCTGTTCTAGTATACACCACCACAGTTCTGCTATCCCATGGCATTTTTCATTAAAGTGTCGTGCCAATGTGTTTTCTCCATATTTTCTTTCCTTAGTGTTTGTACTAGAATTACTATCTTTATCATTTTTATCTTTAATTGTGCGGATCGTAGAACGATCATTTAGTCTTATTTTTATGGTGCGGGTGGTTTGACCTACATAGTCCATTCGACATGGGCATTTTATCAGATATATAACGTTTTTACTATTGCATGTGTGGAAGCCCTTGATATTGATTGCATATCCCTTTGTTGTGTGGGTAATAGATGAGTCACGTATAATAGAGTGACAGTTCTGACAGTTAAGACATGCAAAGGTGCCCGATTGTTGTGAGGACAAAGTGGATTGGTAAGTTTCTTCTTTTTTTATATCGGATTTAGTAATAATATTCCCTATGGTTCTGCCTTTTTTATAGATGAATCTCGGATAAAATCCAATATTTTATTTATTCAAATCCATAAACAAAAATGGTTGTGCAAAACATCACACTGACTGAAACGTGACTGGATTCCATGAAGACTGAATTTCGTGAATAGTCATATAAAGGGTAAGCTCCTTAAATGTTACTTGTGCTTATTTTAGGTAGGTTGCAAGTGGGTCCCAGTTAAGTAGGTGGTAGGTAGGCCCCAGGTAGATAGGTGGTAGGTGGGGCCCAGGTAGGTAGGTGGTAGGTGGGTCACCAGTAGGTAGGTGGTAATTAGTCAACCATTTAGTAGGTGGGCCCCAGTGAGGAAGATTGTAGGCGGGCACCATGTAGGTAGGTGGTAGGTGAACCCCAGTTAGGTAGGTTGTAGGTGGGTCCAGTTATGTAGGTGGTAGGTGGGCCCCAGTTAAATAGGAGCACAATGACTAAGACTTTCTAAAAGTCGAAACGCGTCATGCGATTCTCTGTACTGGCACTGTATTGCAACCTCACCTTTCTATTACTTGGATTTTTATGAAGTAACAAATAAACGTTTGATGTTTTAAACAAATAAGCTGGAAGCCATCAGAATCTGATTTCAACAGCGAGCTGGAGCACACCATGTTGTAAAACCGTCTTCTATCTTCCCAAGCTGAAGTTGTCTGGGATCCTCTGTGCTACGCCCTAACTAAGGTACTGAGAAATTTTTCTTGTTGAGCTGACTATATATATATCTATATTACTTGAACAAAAGAAACAAAACATAAACTCACCTCTCTCCCCGTTCCCCTGATGCGAAGAGCGGCAGGCCGGTTTCTCCCTGTGAAGTCCGGCATAGGTGGCCCGATGATGTGACATTTCGCTGCCTAATACAGCACTAGTGGCCAACGCTCTGTTCTGCTAAGACTGCGCAGTACTGGGAATCGAGGGTACTTGGCCGTAATTCCCAGGCCCTGTCTATGAACGCTCGGGACAGAGAGTCCATGCATTCTGAGGCGGAATGAGGTGGCTGGGCCCGCTGTGTTGGCAGGTACAGCTCGTGTGAAGGTATGCCAGTGCCGGTGTGGATTTGGATGGTCCGCAGCTCCAGCCCGATTCCCGCCTGGATTCCACGTGGGACGCCAAGGAAGGTACAGGGATAGTAAGGCTTAAGGGAACTATCTGGTCAGAGCGCTGGGAACAAAAGATAGAACGGGGTAGGTGGCAAATAAGAGATTTATTTAAAAGTCCATGACGCGTTTCACGGAGGTGCAACTCCGCTTCCTCAGATGGACTGCTAAAGCACATTACTCAGCTTATATATGCTCAAATCCTCAGAACGAGGCTTGTTTACAAAACATGCAACATAGTATGAACAATTCATTCATAAAAAGTTCATTCTTAAAACGTATCTAATACAATGATTTTACTATTGCTATTTCCTAAGTGCATATTATAAATAAATATTATAGAAATAAATATTTGCCCCTTAGAAATATACCAATATGATAAAATGTGAATCTTTATTCTTATTGCTAACATAATTTTTTTTTATCTAACACCTACTAAACAACATCAAAATACTAAATGTAAAAAAATAAATGCGAGATATACCCTATACTAAAAAAATCCTAAAAAATCCCAATAAGAGCAAGGTATAAATGCTATAAAGATAAATACTATATAAAATAGAATATAATTTACGTAATGGTTTCTTGGATTTCATTCAAACCATAGGGTCTGACCGTATTCAGTTTGTACATCCAGTAAATCTCTCTTTTGCTCAATATTGTGTCTCTATTTATTGTGTCTGAATGTACACTATCTATTGGCTGAATGGTAACATTGGGGTCCCTACTCTTGTGGACCTCCACGAAATGTCTCGGAAGGCTGTACACTAAACGTCCGTGTCTGATGTCGTACCTGTGGTTAATCAACCTCCGAGACAATTTCGTGGAGGTCTTGCCCACATACTGAACGCCACATGAACAAGTAATGAGATAAATAACGTATGTACTGGCACATGTTAAAAAATCCTTGATTTAAAAATTTTTTCCCGTGGATGATGACTTAAATTGATCGCTGTTTACCATTAAAGAGCAACATTTGCAGATGGGATGTTTGCAAGAAAAAGATCCTACTTTTTTATTTTTATCCCCCATTTTTGTGACTGTTTTGTCGGTGTGTTGATTTATTATCTCATGTTGTTTCAATCTAGATGGTGCTAGGACATTTTTTAACGTTCTAGCATGCCTATACGCAAATTTTGGGTTCTCAGGGAGAACTCCCTTCAATATGGGGTCTCTTTGTAAGATATTCCAATGGTTTTTGATAATATCTTGCACTTCCCTATATTGTGTGTTATGGGTGGTAACAAAACACACATCAAATGCGTTCTCTTCTTTTTCTGTTGGTTTTACTGTTTTTGGTTCTAAAAATTGCCTTTGAGTCTGAGTCACCGCTCTTTCTCTGGCACCTTTTAATAGCTCAATGGGGTAACCTCTCTGTAAATTTTTTTTTGTGAGAGTATCTGCTTGTTGGTTAAATATTTCATCATCTGTGCAGTTCTTTTTCAATCTTCTAAACTGCCCATATGGGATATTTCTTATCCACTTTCTCTGATGGTTTGATTTAAACAATAAATAATTATTAGAGTCTGTTTGCTTAAAATATGTTTTTGATACAATCTTACCCTCATTTACATAAAGTTGGAGATCTAAAAAAACTATCTCACAAGGGCTACAAGTGGAAGTAAAATTAATACCCCAATCATTCTGATTTAAAAATTCAACAAAATGTTTAAAAGTATTTTCAGAACTTCCGTTTCCGGCGCGTCCACGGTTGGAAGCAAGGAGTGAGAGCTCCGGCCCCGCTCCTCCTCTTAGAGCCGTTCCCCGCTGAATCGACGAGTGAGCCGGCACCGACGTGCGCCCACAGCAAAGCGCTAGCTCCGGTGCAAGTAGCGGTGCTGAATCAGCAGCGGGGAACAGTTACACAGACCTGCAATCTCCCGGCCGCAACGACCACGCGGCAAAGATGGCGCCTGACCCTCCGCGCTCCACAAGAAGTGGACGCGCGCTACAAACACCGGCAACTTCCTCTCAGACCCCGGCGGGGGAGCAATATTTAGAGGGTGAGTCCACTCCATCTGGGCACTCCCTTCAGGCAGAGACAGATAACAATGGCACCTTAGGGCTGCTACAGCAGGCAGACCCTCTCACAAGTGGACTGACCGCAGATAATACACAAGGTGCAGCCCCACAGCAAACAGACAATGTTACTGCAACAATACCCCTTCCACCTAGACCACCTAAAACACAGGGGGGTCAAGCCAAAGCTAAAGTGTCAACACAGTGCACTGAAGGAGCATGCATGCACAAAGAGCAGGACAGTGATGGAGAGGTGGAGGAAGAAGGAATGTCTGACCAAAAGGTTTTGCAGGCACAAGCTTCCAAGACTCCAGTAGCACAGAAGGGAGCCAGCTCGTCTACAACCTGGGAGGAAGAATGTGAGGAACAAATACCAGGTTTGGCGATTTCCTGTAAATCTATGGCCATTGAGGTGGCTAAGTTGCTGGCGCCTGATATTATGGCCTCACTAGGGGCGGTTGTCTCATCGTCAGTATCGGAGGCGGTTACAGCTTCACTAGCCATCATCAGATCGGATCTAGATAAAAAGCAGGTCCAAATTAATGATGTAGAAGAAAGGGTCAGTGGAGTAGAAGACGACTTGTTGGGAGTACGGAGCTCTATGGAAAGACTGCTCAGAAGGACGGACTACTTAGAAAATAAGGTGGAGGATCTTGAAAATAGATTACGAAGGAATAATATCCGAATTATAGGGCTGAGCGAAGATCTGCAAAACATCAGTCTGCCAAAATTGTGCTCGGTGGAGATCCCCAAACTACTGGGCTTAGAGGGCCCCCTAAAAGTGGAGAGGGCACACAGAGTGTGTTCGCCACGAATTCCAGAGAAGGAGGGTAAAGCTCGGCCACCCAGGACGGTGATAGTAAAATACCTGGACTATGCAGAGAAGTCGGCGTTGTTACACGCATATCGTTCGAGAAAAAGCAATAAAGTGTTATACAAAGGCCAACCACTGCTATTATTCGCGGACTATTCAGCGGAAGTTTCCAGAAAAAGGAAATGCTTTTCCAAGATTTGCTCTACGCTAGTACAAAAATGAATTCGTTTCAACTTACAATTCCCTGCAACTCTGAAAATCTTCCCAGACCAAGGAGATCCGGTGGTGTGCAATTCTTCAGAGGAAGCAGAAAATTTCTTGCAGGACTATCTTCAGCATCCTGACACAAGAGAGCACCAGGACAGGATCAAGCCTACCACGGAGCCAGCTGATCTTCGCAGATACACTAGGGGGAGCCAGAGTACCAGGAGCACTGGAGACTCAGTCCAATCAGAAAGATATCGAACGCCGAGGAAACGATGAGTATACACAGGCGGGATCCAGGAACTTTAATAGGTTGCGAATACGGAGGCCTGATAATTAATGACAATTAAGGGGTTTGAGAAAGAGAGTGACATTATTATTTCTCAGCAAGAGAGACGGGTTATTTAGAGGTCCTAGGTTACAAAATGGAGGACGAGAATTAAGAAGGATTTAAAAAAAAAAAAAAAAAAAGAGAATTCTAGTATGATATAGTTAGTAGGGGGGTTGGTTGCACGGAATTAAAGGGCTGGGAGTGTTTGCACTTCTGTTACATGTTGGATGCAAGTGTTTTGTGGGAGGAGCAGGGGGAAGGGGTAAAAGGCGAAAGGTGTGTACACGCTATGGTGAGGATGGAGGATTCAGCCTCACTGCATTGTGAGCGAAAAAAGAGAAGTCCGAAAAAAATTGAAAATGAATCCGTTCAGGAGTTGCAAGGTTTTAGTTTAAGGGGATGTTGGTCTGGGGAGGGGGATGGGGATGCATTCTAGATCTGTTGGTCAAATATGAGGAAAGCCTAGACATACGCTGATATGAAAATTGTGTCGTGGAATGTGAAGGGGTTGCGTTCTCCCCAAAAAAGAATGCTCATTCTGAGGCACTTAAAAAAGTTGAGAGCAGATATTGCTCTTTTGCAGGAGACGCACTTAACAGAGAATGATTTCCCGAGGTTAAAAAAACTTTTGGTGGGCGAGTTGAAAGGGTCGGCCGCAGCAAAGGGAAAAGCCGGGGTGGTGGTATTAATGAATAAAAATGTCGCTCACAGAATTGTGGCAGAAGATAAGGATACGGAAGGGAGGTTCATCAGGGTGAAGTTAGAGACCCCAGCAGGACTGCTAACTGTGATAAATATATACGCCCCAAACAATCCAGGTAAAAAAATTTTCAGGGATCTAGAGGTCAAAATTCTCCAAGAAGGGGAGGAAGCCATTCTAGTGGGGGGAGACTTTAATTGCGTCATGAACGGTTTAGAAGATAGAAGGAGACATAATAATGCTACAACACTTGAGGATAGGAAGAAAACATTGTTATGTAAGATGTGTGAAAATCTGGGGTTAACAGACGCTTGGAGGGCATCAAACCCCATGGGAAGGGAGAATAAACATTATTCCCACGTGCACGGTTCATGGTCGAGACTGGATTATTTTCTGGCCGGTCGGGGGGTTATGGGCAAGATTGAGGCGGTGGATATTGGAGATATGGTGATATCGGATCACTCCCCGGTATCCATTTCCCTGCATGAGGTATTCCCAAGGGGGACAGATATAATCTGGAGGCTTCCAACCTCACTACTGGCGGATGAGCAATTTAAAGACTTAGTAATCCAATGGTGGAAGGAGTATGAGCAAGCTAACAAGGTACACAAAGATTCCCCTAATTTATTTTGGGACACGGGGAAAGCAGTTCTGCGAGGGAGGATTATGGGTTATATGGCAGCAAAAAAGAAAAGATCTGAACGGAGTGACTGAAAGACTAAGGCAGGCGTATACGACCTTTATATCAAATCCGACGGAAGAAAATAAAAACCACTGGATTAAAACCAAAGAAATATATGAGGTGCAACAAAAAAAGATAGAATCGTTGCGTTATGATCAATTTAAGGTTTCTCTATTCAAATTCGGGAATAAGGCAGGAAAATTAATGGCGGGACTAGTTAAAGAGAAAAGAGGGGTAACGAATATTGTAGGCCTAAAGGATAGTGCAGGAGAACTGAAAAAGGGTCCGAAAGAAGTTAATGATATTCTGCGAGAATACTACAATAAGCTATATACCCAATCAGAATTTAGCCCTCTAAGAGGACAAAATTTCTTAAAAGATGTAGCGCTACCTAGGCTAACGGAGCAAGATATAGAGGTGCTAAATGCAGAGGTAGAAGAGGAAGAGATTGATAGGGTGATAGCTCAACTCCCTCCCAATAAGGCTCCAGGCCCGGACGGGCTACCGGGGGAGCTCTATAAAGTATTACGAGAGGACTGGACTCCAACCTTAAAACAAGTGTTTAGGAATATAATAGAGAATAAGACAATGCTGCAAACAGGGGATATAGCATACATCAAGGTCCTAGCCAAACCGGGCAAAGACCCGAACAAGCCAGAATCGTACCGTCCCATATCCCTGATCAATCAGGATGTCAAAATATTTTCTAAAATAATGGCCAACAGGCTTGCGGAACTCATGCCAAGAATAATTGGGGAACATCAGATAGGATTTATCCAGGGAAGATCTGGGGTTAAAAATATTAGGTCCGTATTGACTACCCTAGAAGCGGTGGAAAGAGGGAAAATAGGCAACAACAACCCAGCACTATTGGCAATCGACGCTGAGAAATCGTTTGATAATGTCAATTGGACATGGCTAAACTTGGTCTTAGATAACATAGGAGTTACAGGGTTATTTCATAATTATATTGATGCAATGTATAGAGCACCTCAAGCAAGGGTAAATACTCCAGGATTTTTGTCCTCTCCTATATATTTACAAAAGGGCACCAGACAGGGTTGTCCCCTGTCACCTCTATTGTTCAATTTGGCCTTGGAGCCTTTAGCGAGACACCTGATTAAGTCTCAGATTTTCCAGGGGATAGCAGTGGGAAAAAGGGAAATGAAGGTAGTATGCTTCGCAGATGATATGTTGTTGTTCCTGAACGATCCTAAACAACAGGTAACGAAGGTGTTAAAGACAATAGAGGAATTCGGATCCTTTTCGGGGTTTAGGGTTAACCGGGAAAAATGTCAGCTTTTACAATTAGGAAACAAGGGGGGTATCCAGCAAAAAGATGTAGGGGTAGAAATAGTGACATCTCATCTAACTTACCTAGGTATAAAAATAGGCTATAGGTCTTCAAGGGTCTATAGTCTGAATTATAAGCCATTGATAGCAAAAATAACAAAGGAGTTGGAGAGATGGAAAGACCTTCAGCTATCGCTTATGGGTAGGATACAACTCATCAAAATGGTGAGTTTTGCACGGTTGCTGTATCCTTTGCAGAACATACCAGTCCTAGTTAAACACAAATACATTACCACCCTGAGAAAAGCTTTCACGAGATTTATATGGAGGGGTAAACAACCAAGGATAGGGGTTAGGAAACTAATGGCAGGGAAGGGACAGGGCGGGGCCCAACTTCCTAATATAAGAATTTATAACATTGCAGCAATGTGGAGGCACCTTAGGGATTGGATAAATGATACGGAATACTTTTCTAACCTAGAGTTGGAAAAACAGCTAGCGCACCCGCTTCCGTTAGACGCCCTAATCCACATGCCTTATAGATCACATCCAGCAGAAGTCAAACAAAGCATCATATTAAGGGACACTCTAGCAACGTGGAGACATGTGAGAAAACTGTATAACAGACCTATGTTTATCTCGCCGTATTTGCCCCTTTGGGAAATGCACGGATTTCGAGCAGGTAGGGAGAACAAGTTATTTCAAAGTTGGAAAGGGAAGGGCTTCCAGAAATTAAATGATATAATGACAGAGGGAGAGGGAAAAAATAATGTCATGGGACCAACTCAAAGAAAAATATGGAATGGAACAACATCAGGTGTTTCAATTTATGCAAATTAAGAGCTTTTGTATCTGACCTGTGAGCCTTGGAGGAAACGGGCGATTTCAAGGAGTTGTGCGACATTAAGGGAAATAGGGGTCTCCTGTCACGACTATACTATGCCCTGAACAGAAAGGAGACAGAAGGGATAGGGAACTCCATGTTTAAGAATTGGGGAACCATTTTACAGGACGATGATTTATCAAGGAAGATACTAAGGGGTTTTGACATGGTCAAAAAAGCCACAATTAATGTCCAGTGGAGGGAACTATTATTTAGGATAGCACACAAAGCGATATATGCTTTCGATATACCCTACAAACATGACTCCCAATACTGGACCAAATGCCCAAAGTGCCATGAGGAAAAAGCAGATCTCTTTCACGCACTTTGGAAGTGTCCAGTGGTAGAGAATGTTTGGAGGAGTGTCAGGGATTTAATTGGAGAAATTTGGAAAATAAACATGCCTTTGTCCCCGCAGTGTTTTCTCTTTCAGTATATTGAGAAGGAAAGAGGGCAGGAGGGAAACACAGAGAAGTTACTGTCTGATAGGGGTATACATGTACTGCTTTTGGCAGTAAAGCAGTGCTTACTGCGTTATTGGATTAAGCCGACAGTACCGAACATGGAGGAGGTGATGGATTGCCTCAGGCAAATGTTCCATATTGAACGATTGGACGCTGAAAGGGATAAGGATAAAAATGCAAAAGTCCTATTTAAAAAATGGAAACCGTTTATCTCAAAAGTGTTCTCAGACTCCGAGATAAGGGAGCTTATGGAGCCTTTCAAATATTCAGAATACTATTTGAAGGAAAAGTTGAAAGGAAGCTTAGGTCGTCTAGAAATTGACGAACAGGGTTCTTAGAATGCATGGAGGGGTGGGGTTGCGGGAAAGTTGGGGAAGGGGGGACAGTTGAGGGGTAAAAATAGGGAAAGAAAAAGAAAACAAACAAAGGCAGAAGCAGTTGTGTGAACTAATGCTTTTTTCATGCTGGGTGTCTATTCTTCCTTGTTTAGTCCAGATGGAAAGAGACTCTTTAACGCAATGTGAGATGTACAACATTGTATGGTTTATTTCGAGACTTGTGTTGAATTTATATGAGCAAATGTATTTTTTTATTATGCTTTTGATAATAAAATATTGTTAAAAAAAAAAAAACAAAAAAAATATATTTTCAGAACCATCCCAAATAAACAATAAGTCATCAATATAACGTTTATAATATTTGATCTGTGAATGAAAAGGATTACTACTGCCATTGATAAAAATCCCTTCGAAGGCGCCCATAAACAGGTTGGCAAACGATGGGGCAACTCTCGTCCCCATCGCTGTACCACGTAGGGAACCCAATTTTACCATTCAGCCAATAGTGTACATCCAGACACAATAAATAGAAACACAAGATTGAGCAAAAGAGAGATTTACTGGATGTACAAACTGAATACGGTGAGACCCTATAGTTTGAATGAAATCCAAGAAACCATTACGTAAATTATATTCTTTTTTATATAGTTTTTATCTTTTTAGCATTTATACCTTGCTCTTATTGGGATTTTTTAGGATTTTTTTAGTATAGGGTATATCTCGCATTTATTTTTTTACATTTAGTATTTTTATGTTGTTTAGTAGGTGTTAGATAAAAAAAATTTATGTTAGCAATAAGAATAAAGATTCACATTTTATCATATTGGTATATTTCTAAGTGGCAAATATTTATTTCTATAATATTTATTTATAATATGCAATTAGGAAATAGCAATAGTAAAATCATTGTATTAGATACGTTTTAAGAATGAACTTTTTATGAATGAATTGTTCATACTATGTTGTATGTTTTGTAAACAAGCCTCGTTCTGAGGATTTGAGCATATATAAGCTGAGTAATGTGCTTTAGCAGTCCATCTGAGGAAGCGGAGTTGCACCTCCGTGAAACGTGTCATGGACTTTTAAATAAATCTCTTATTTGCCACCTACCCCATTCTATCTTTCGTTCCCAGCGCTCTGTCCAAATAGTTCCCTTAAGCCTTACTATCCCTGTACCGGTTTAGCTTAGGCTTCTCTCTTACATGTTTGAAATGCAGGTACAGTGTCAGACTGTACAGAGTGCTCACCAGTGGAGTTGATAATTGGAGCCCACCATACCAGGGCTATCTTATCATCATTATAGGTCCATGGGAAAGCAGTGTACTGGGCCCTGCTGATGCACATAACATCAAATCAGGCCATGCCTCTAACCATGCCCAAGTACATGACATCACACCAATCCATGCCTCTAACATCCAAATACATGATATCATACCAATAAAATAAAATTAACACAAACAGGACTCCAAAATACATTGGACCAGGTGTTCATAAACATAAAATACAACCAAAGAAAATCAATGGGTAATACTAAATACTAAACTAAACAAAGGAAAAAAGTATTTGATACCCAAACAAATAAAAAATATATAAATCTTTATTCATGATTAATATAAAATTCAAAAGAAAAAGTACAAAGAACAAAGAATAAACATAATAAATTAACAATAAGGACGACAAGTTAACAAGCAACAAGACAAAAACAAGTCACTAATAAATATTATTCAAACTCAATTAAAATTGTCAATAGCATGATTACATAGATGTCTATAACTGAGACTAAAGCACATAATAAGAATCTCAGGATCAAAATATAACAGAAAAGTCAATTACCTATAGTGGAGGACTCAAAGCTTGCTTGTACCCGCACCCCAACGCGCGTTTCACCAACGCTTTATCAAGGGGTGTGTCTATATGCCCCAGATATCCTCATATATAAGCCCACCTCAGATCAACCACATGATAATAAATAACCATTAGAAAAACACATAGGGCGAGATGTATGAACGGGCTTTTCGCCCGTTTTCTGGTGTATACTGCGCCTCCCGGCCCGAATCCCCCTGTCGGACGCAGGGATGAGGTGTTAGGTGCGGCGTTCGCCACTTTCAGCTGCGCCCCGCATGAAGCGGCGGGCAATGGGCGCGGTGTAGGCGTTCCGGGGCGGGACGCGGCGCGCTCGAAAACCCCGAGGCATGTACGATGGCGGCTCGCCAAAGCGCGCCGCAATGCAGCGCTCGGCAGCTCCGACAAGCAGATCTAGTTTATTTTGGTCTAAATGCTCCGGCGGAGGCGAAGTGAAGCAAGATCGGAACATGCGAGGAAGCAGATAGAAGATCGCGACAGAAATCTCGGCGCTCCGCTCCGTGACGCAGGAGTATGATTCCAAAAAAATCGCCTTTATAAAGGCGGAAAACATTGTCAGAAAAGAGCTCAACCTCAAAAATAAAAATAATATAAAAATATTTACTTTCCAAAAATCTAGAACGGCGCAATATCAAGAATTCGGATATTGGAAATTGCCGGGAAATACAGTAATTCAAATTCTAAAAGCTATTCTCATTGGTCGGCAGAAACCGGCCAATCAGAATAGGAGTGACAGTGAACCATTAAAACCTGTGGAGAACGATTGACCAATCAGAATCAACGGCGGGACAGTTCAAAATACAGTAAAAATGCAGAAAAGAGCTGATTGGTTGAGCTAGCGGGGGCTTGGCTATCTCGGCCAATCAGAAAAGGAGCGACAGGGACCCATTATAGCCTATGGAGAATGTTGAACCAATCAAAATCCAAGGCGGGACAGTTCAAAATACAGTAAAAATGCAGAAAAGAGCTGATTGGTTGAGCTAGCGGGGGCTTGCCTATCCCAGCCAATCAGAGCGCGAGTATTTCCCCCAATTGTAGTCTATGGAAAGAGGGGGGCGCAATAAATTTCCTCGGCGCCAAGCGCCGTGCGGCTTTGGAGTTGAAAAAAAAAAATTAATTTTTTTAAGTGTTTTTTATTATTAATAAACCCGTTTGAAACCTTTTTTAAAAAAATTAAAGCCCCTTAAATCCCTAAAAACCCGGGGTTTTGCCCGCCAAACCCGGCCCCTTCATAGGTGTAACACCCGGGGGTAGTGGTTCCTTTTTGGACCCCCGCAAGCGATGTTTTACCCTAAGCCCCCGGCCGGGGTTTTTGGAATTTGTAGCCCCCGGTTTCACCCAAAGGCCCCCCGAAAGCGGGTTGGATTTTTCTGCGGCGTGAGGCACCAGGTCCTCCCCCTGACGGGGATTTTGGTTGGGGGATGGGGGCCAGGTGCGCGGGGTTTACAGAGTCGTAGTCCAGTAAAGGGTAGTCGGGGGACGGCAAAAGGGGTAAAGGGCAGGCGGCAAGGGTTTTGGTGGTCGTAGACAGGGGGGGAAGGGCGGGGGCGGGGCCGGAAAGAGGTTGGGAGTGGGAAAAACGTAGAAAGGGGGTTTGGGTTTACACGAAAAGGCGGAATTATTTTTTTGGGAACGTTTCTCAAAGGGCAACGGGGCAACATGGATCCAGAAAAGGAAATTCCCTGGGGACGTCCCCAAAATAAATGGGGGAAGAACCGGGGAAAAGCAGCCAATTTTTGGCGCGGGGGGCCCTTTAAATGCAAAAGGGGAAAAGAGGGGCGGCGCTAGGGGGAACGGGCCCCGTGGGGCCACGGTTGGCGGGAAAAAAAACCCCTTGTACGCCCCAGAAAACCCTTTTGACGCAGGTTTTTACAGCAAGCCCTTTGAATACGTCATTGACGAATTCCGGGGAAAAGGGGCCTGGGCGTTTAATACCCCAAAAGGCATCACGAAAATCCCTCAAAAATGAGTCCCGGGTGGGTTTAAAAAAGCCGGGTTTTCCCCATCGCCCCCCTTTCACGAATTCTGACGAGGTTATGGGCCCACCGCGCAGGCCCAAATTTTTGGGTAAACCCCCTTTGGCCCCAAACAAAGAAATTTTTCGAAGAGCCCCGAAAAACCCAGGGGTAGAGGGAAAGCGATTCTTCACCGTATCTTGTTCAGCCCCCTGAAATCGATAAAAATGGCCGAAGAGCCCCGTTTTCTTTTTTGGACAAAAAAAAAAAGCCACCCCCGGGCGGGCGAGGGGGACTTGCGTATGAACCACTTTGCCAAATTTCCTGTATGAAAACCCCGACATGGATTGGGGTTTTGGGCCCCGGCCCAAGGGGAAACCCCGACCCCGTGGGGACGGGCCCGGGGGAAAGGAGGTTTAGGGGAACATCATTTTGGGCAAAAGGGGTTTAGTTTTCTCGCCTTTTTTTTCTCTGAAAAACACATCCCAAAATCCTGGGTTTTTTTTCCGTTTTTGGGCCAGGACCGGGGGTAGATACTTGAGGGGCGACGGGGGACGGAAAAGATGGGCCCGGGCGTGGTGCCACCAAACAGAAAATTCTGGCAAAAAAAAGTTTCCCCCCGCGTAAAAATTTCCCCTGTCCTCCAATCAACCCTGGGGGGCGTAAAGTTCCTCCCGGGTTTAACCCCAAAAAAGGATCGCCGAAAAAAAGCGCGAGGCGGGACTTTAAAAGGGAAAGTCTTCCCGTGTGTAGGACCCCTACACGGGGGGCAAAAGGCCGGGGTTTGATAAAACTGGATGGAGTCGATGGGGAAACCCCCCCACTGAGGGATGAGATGAGAAAGGGGTTTTTCCCAAAAACCCCGGGATGATGGCACGTGTTTAGCGGGGACCCCAAAGGGAGGAAAAGAATAAAGTTCCCGGGCAACCCGGGAAGTCCGGAAAGGGCCCGGGAAACCCCCCAAAGAGATAGGCCAGAAAACCCCAGTGGTTCCCTTTTCCACGGGGCAAAAATCAGCGTGGGGGGGGGAAAGGGCCCTAAGCCCCTAGGGAAAAGCCCCCTTTACCCCCCTAGGTGCGAGGTTTTCCCGAAACGTTTGGCGGACAATTTTTCTAGGGAAAAGGGGCCCGGACGGGCGAAAGGTAAAGGGGCCCAGGGGGTTTTCTCCATCCGGGCCCCGGGGGAAAAAGCTCAAAATTCAGAAAGGAGCACGGTCCCCCCCTTTGCATGGGTTTTTCCCCTTTGGAAAACCTTTTGGAGAGGCGTGGCCCAATTCTGGAACACAGGAGCCAGACGAGGTAGGGGGGCGGGGGTTTGTGCCGAAAAAAACCCCAACAGCTCCTGGGCGGAGCTCCTGCTTTTTTTTCTGTTTTTCCAAAACGTCCGTCAATGCTGTGGCCGGGTGGATGGGGCCCGCTCAACAAATGGAAAGTTTCCCTTTTTCTCCCAAACCCGGGGCCCCCTTTTAGGGCTGTTTGGAAAAGGGGCCCTTCTTTGAAAGTGGCGGGCCGAAAGCGGGAACTTTCCCCAACGACAGCCCCGGGAGGCTAGGGGGGCGGAATGGGACCCGCAAAATTCCTAGGAAGGAGCCCCCCCTGAGGGTTTTTTTAAATTTGCGCCGCCCATCGCAAAAGGGCCCGCTCTTTGGCGGGGCTCCTCGAAGCCCGCGGGGGCGGAAAATTCTGAGGGGAAAGGGGCCTTTTAGGTTCGGGCGGCCCCTTTTGGGTCATTCCCAGTCCCAAAAAGGGGGGTCCCCCAGGGCCGGGGCCCTTTTCCCGGGAATAACAGGCTCCCCAAATAAACCCCTTTTGAACCTTTCGGAAAGGGAACTGGTGGCCTTTAAGCTCCACGTGCTGGACACTGCTTTAAATGAAACCCTCTGCACAGCTTCGATTTCCCCTTAAAAATTGGGAAAGGGTAGGGGAAAGGCGAAGTTTGGGGGCCCCACGGTTCCCAGCGGGACGGGGGGGGAAAAGGGGGAACCCCCCGGCGAAGAGGCGGGGTTTGGGGGTTTTGCTGGGCACCGGGAAAATTTTGGGGCGCATCTTTGGGGGAAACAGCTAAACCCAATTGCTGTGCTTGTTGGGCGACAATGTTGTTGGATAGAAAAGACTTGGCGGGGGAAACCTTGGCGGGATCCATGGCGGATTTTAACTGTAACGGCGGGGTGGGGTGGATCCCTGGACCACCGAAAAGCGTTGATGGGAAAAAGCCCCCACTAGGGAAGGGAATCTTAGTACCCCCGGTTTTAAACCAGGCCCCCGCCAAGCGGGAGGGGCCCCTTGTTTGCGGGGGCTTTGAGGCTACCGGGATCGTCCCCCCCCCCTGACGTGCCCTGGCTTGTGATGGCGGCTGGGGTTTTGCACGGGGTTCAGAGTCATAGTCCGGGTAAACTTAGCCCGTGGGCAGGCAGAAGGTCAGGGCAAAACGGCAAGGGTTTTTTCGGGGGGTGTAAAAAGGGCCCGGGAAAGGGGTCAGGGGCGGGGCGGCAAAAGGGTTCGGAGGTCGAGAAAACGTAGAAAGGGGTCGGAAACATGGTTTTAAATTAAAGGCAAAGAAAAATATTTTTTGGAAAACGTTTTTCTCTAGGGAAAAACGGGTCAACATAGTTTCCCAAGCAAAAAAAATTCCGGGCGAAAAATCACCAATAAAAAGGGGGAACCCCTGGAAAGAAAAACCAAATTTTAAAATCGGCGCCGGGGGGCCCCTTTAATTGCACAAGGACGAGGGCGCGGCCGGCTAAGAAACGGGCACGCGCCCCAAAAGGCCGGCAGGGGCGCAAAAAAAACGGAATAAAGGTTTCAAGTGGGGGAAAACAAGAGGGGTTTGCCCGTGGGCCCGTCCCGCGGGGCTCGCAGCGCCCCCCCCATCCCGGGGGGGAAATCCCGGAGAGGGGGCCCAACGGGGTGCGCCTGTGGCCCCGCGGGGCCGGAGTGCGGCACGCCGGCTCGTAAAAATGGGGAATTTTTGGAAAATAGAGAAAATTTGGGGGGGAAAAAAACATAATTTAAATAGTTTTAAGGCTTCTCTTTGGGAAGGGCAGAAAGCCAGCCAAACTAATGGGAAAGTGACAAAAAAAAAAAACCCTTTTTAAAACCTTTTGGAAAAGTTTTGACCAAATTCGAATGGGGCGACAGTTTCCCTTTAAAAAAGGCTATGGAGGAAAAATTGCCCAAATCAGGAGCGACAAAAAACCCATTATAAGCTATGGGGGAAATTTTGCCCAAATTTCAAAAGGGAGGGAAAAGGGCCCCATTTTTTATTGCAATTCCCATGTGGGGGCGCCGGTTCTCAGCGACAAACCCGCGTTTTTCCCGGGGTTTTAAAAGGGTTTTTATTTTTAAAGGAAGGTTTCAGCCTTTTAACGAAAATTTTTTTTTAAACTTAATAAAAATGATTTTTTTTTTTAAATTTAATTCTTTGCCGCGGGGCCGCTGAGCGCCGGTTTTAAGGCGCCGATCTTTTCCTTGGGGACTAAAATGGGGGGAAAGTTGGGGAAGGGCGTTTGATTGGCGGGATAGGAAAGCCACCGCTACTCAGCCAACCCGCCCCTTTTTTCCCTGTCTTTTTACTGTATTTTAAACTGTCCCCCCTTTGATTTTATTGGTCAAATATTTCTCCAAAAGGTTATAATGGGACACTTTTCGCCCTTTTAATTTTGATTGGTCAAAACTTCTCCATATTTTTTTAAAATGGGTTTTTTTCCCCGTTCCTATTCTGTTGGCTGGTTTTTCTGCCGACCAATGAGAAGGGGTTTAAAAAACTTTTTAAAAATTCTTTTTCCCCGGGCAATTCTCTTTATTGCTTTTTCCCATGTAGCGCCGGTCTCGGGAAAAACGCTTTGGGTTAGGTATTTAAGGGGCTTTTTTTTTAAAGGGAAGGTTTCGCGCTTTTTTCTGATTATTTTTTAAAACATTTTTTAAAAAAAAAAAATTTTATTTTTTTTATTTAAATACTCCAGGGCCGCCCGGCGCGAGCGGGGAATTGAAATTGCCCCCATCTCCCATAGATTTACAATGGAGAAGTAGTTTGCGTCTGTTTTGGCTGGGATGGGGCAACCCAAACCGCTAGCTCACCCCCACCCAAGCTTTTTTTCTGTTTTTTTTTACTGTATTTTTAAACCCTGTCCCGCCCTTTGATTTTAAATTGGTCAAAACTTTTTCCATAGGATATAATGGATCTTTGTCGCTCCATTCTAAAGGGTTAATACTCCTTCATGGGTTTTAGAATGGGCCACTTTCGCCCCTATTCGGGTTGGCCCAATAGTTCCTCCATGGGTTTTAAGGGGGAACACGCCCGGCCCCTATTTTTGATTGGTTGGTTTTAAAATCCCGCCCAATTGAAAAGAGCTTAAAAAATTTTGGGAAATTACTGTTTTTCCCCCCGGCAATTCTCTAAAAACCCAAATTTCCCTTATTTTGCCCCAAAGTTTGGGCAAAAAAAAATGCTTTTTTTTGGGAAATTTTTAAAAATTTTAGTTTGTTTATAGAATTTTTTAAGCTCTTTTTAAAGAGAAATTTTTTCACTTAAAGGGGGTTGGGCTAAATAAAAAATTTGGGGTTTTTCCACCCTTAAAGATTTTTAAAAAAAACAATCAACTTTCCCAAATATAGACCCAATTACCATTGTCCCACGGGTTTTTCCAAAGATACTTCTTCTTGTGGGGCACCTGAGCCTGCTCACCCCCCTATGGTCCCCCGACCTGCTTGTTCTTTTTTTTGGGGGGCTGCCCCGGCTCCTTTTTTTTTTAAATTAAAAGGTCGGGGGGGGGGGAAAAGCGCGCTCCTTCCCCAGGCGCACTCCCTTCTTCCCCGTCCTGTTTTTCCTGCTCTCACACAAGCCACAGACCCATTCAGTGGCTCCCGCACCCCCTTTCCTCCCCTTTCCCGATTTAAACCTGCTAAAACTGGTGGGCTGTTAATGTCTCTGCTAATGATTTTTTTACTGCCTTCACGTTGGGGGGGGGGAAGAGAACAGGAGGTTTTGGGTTTGAAGTGTTACACATAGCTCTATTCACTTTTAGAATTTTGTTTTTTTTATGACCCGAAAAATAAGTCCCCGGGACGAACGTTTCATCCACTTTTCCGTGGATGCAAATAAATACTGGGGGGGAAATTTGGGGCAGGGGAGTTAGAGGAAATTTTCGGGGGATCGGGGAAAAAACCCTTTCCCTAACTATTTATTTTCAAATTGTTTTTCTTGATCATAAAAATTCTGTCTCCGTTGCTTTGAAAAATAAATTTTACTGCAAGCAGGGGGGGGCGAGCAGGACACATTTGGATGACGTCATAGGGGAAGGGAGGGGGAAGGGTTAAAAAAAAATTGCAACCCCGGCCCTTTCGTTTTTAAAAAAATTCAGAGAATGAAAACAGGCCCAAAGGGTAGGCCTTAACTCCCGACATAAAAAGACACCCCCCTTTAATAAAAATTGATTTTTTTTTTCAAAACCCCAAATGCCGCCCCGGGTGCTCGAAGCCGAGTTTGGGCAGGGCCCCCGGATCTTCCATAGACTAAAATGGGAAAAAGTAGTTTCGCGCTCTAAATTGGTTGGGACAGCCCCCCCCGGCCTAGTTTCAACCAATCAGCTTATTCTGCTTTTTTAAACTGTATTTTTAACTGTCCCCCCCTTTAAAATTTGTTTGGGAAAAATTTCCATAGGATATAATGGTTTTTGTCGCTCCATTCTGTTTGGTTTAAAAATCCTTAAAAGGGGTTAGAAGGGGCCCAAAAGTCGCTCCTATTCTGATTGGTCAATAGTTCTCATAGGTTTTAATGGGACACTGTCGCTCCTATTCTGATTGGCTGGTTTATGCCGACCAATGAGAAGAGCTTAAACAATTTGAATTACTGTATTTCCCGGCAATTCTCTATAACCCAATTCCTTATGTTGCGCCAGTCTTGGCGAAAAATGCATTTTTCGGGATTTTATTAATGTATGTTTATAGACGGTTTCAGCTCTTTTTCAGAGAATATTTGACACTTAATAAAAATGATTTTTTTATTCATACTCCATGCCGCACGGCGCTGAGAGCCGAGATTGCATGGTGCCGATCTCTCCATAGACTACAATGGGAGAAGTAGCTCGCGCTCTGATTGGCTGGGATAGCCAAGCCCCCGCTAGCTCAACCAATCAGATCTATTCTGCATTTTTACTGTATTTTTAACTGTCCCGCCTTTGATTCTGATTGGTCAATAGTTCTCCATAGGTTTTAATGAGTCTCTGTCGCTCCTATTCTGATTGGCCGAGCTAGCCAAGCCCCCGCTAGCTCAGCCAATCAGCTCTTTTCTGCATTTTTACTGTATTTTGAACTGTCCCGCCTTTGATTCTGTTTGGTCAATTGTTCTCCATAGGTTTTAATGGTTCACTGTAGCTCCTATTCTGATTGGCCGGTTTATGCCGACCAATGAGAATAGCTTTCAGAATTTGAATTACTGTATTTCCCGGCAATTTCCAATATCATAATTCTTGAATTAGGATATTGGAAAGTGATTTTGTTTTATGTATTTTTTATTTTTTAGGTTTCAGCTCTTTTTCTGTGAATGTTGAACGCCTTTATAAGGGCGATTTTTGATTCATACTCCGGACCGACATGTGGAATGATTTCTCGCTGTTTTCCAGCCTGTCTCGCATCGGAACACATGTTTGGCGCAGTCCCGCACTGCGCCCATGTCCCCGCACTGTGCCCCACACACTGGCGAGGCGCAGGGAACTTTTCCTCGCATGTATGAGCGCACCTCCTCGGACGGCGAATCTTCGGCGCAGCCCCGCACTGCGCCTCAGTCCCGCACTGCGCCTCAAACACTGGCGAGGCACGGCGGACTTTTGCCCGCATGTATGAGTGCACTACCTCCGGCGGCGAATCTTAGGTGCAGCCCCGCACTGCGCCTAAGTCCCGCACTGTGCCTCAAACACTGGCGAGGCGCGGCGGACTTTACATGGCATGTATGAGCGCGCCCCGGCGCCGACATAAATCAGGCGCAGATTTCGCCGGAAAACCGGCGGAAAGGTGCGCCCCGACGTGGCGAGCTTCATACATGTCGCCCATATCGCATAAACATGATCCAAAAATTAAAATAACACACAAAATCAATAGTAAACCAAATATAAACATCATTTCCTCCTAGATCGCTGATAAATAACATTAAAAACATTAAATAAACCAATTAACTAAATATAAATACATATAACCATGATGGCGTCTTGGCCCACTTCTGTGCAGAAGTCCCGCGATATTATGGACAGAATCCAATGCCTCACTTCGACAGAACAATTGTAGGGTGCATGCACGGCAAAGAAACATAGATGTAATGACACACATTGCCGCGTCTACATAGCGCATATCTAGAATGCCGAACCCACACATAATGTAATAAATACATAAATCAAATGAACTACATATGTGACCAATGGTAAGATAATAAGGTAAGATAAAGAAATAGATTATCATGCAAAATAGAGTGACAAAGTAAAAGTGAAGGTGAATAACAACCTGAGGTGCATAAAATAAAAAAAGAGTGCAAGTGAAAGGTGATAAGATGATAGTGAATCAAGGACAAGTGTAAGGGCATGTCCTCACGGCATGGGTTTTCGGCTGGATAACCGGCCGAAAATGAGCACAATGGGGCCCTATGGAAAACCCGTGCAGCAGTCCCCACTGCACGGGTTTTCCGTCCGGCGGTTTTTCCGCCCGCGGTCCAGCCACAAAACATTGTGTAAGCAGCAAAATCTCAGGGTAACTACTCATTGCTGCTTCTTCTGGATCTCTCTGCAGCGTTTGACACTGGATCACCACCATCTCCTCAGCATGCTCTGCGCCATCGGTATCCAGGACACCGCTCTCTCTTGGTTCTCTTCCTACCTCTCTGACCGCTCCTTCAGTGTCTCATTTTCCGGTTCTACCTCCTCTCCTCTACCTCTTGCTGTCGGGTTTCCTCAGGGATCCGTTCTTGGTCCTCTCCTCTTTTCACTCTACACAGCCCCCATTGGACAAACCATCAGCAGATTTGGCTTCCAGTACCATCTCTACGCTGATGACACTCAACTATACACTTCCTCCCCAGACATCACTCCTGCCCTGCTACAAAACACCAGTGACTGTCTGTCCGCTGTCTCTGACATCATGTCCTCTCTCTATCTCCAACTAAACCTCACTAAAACTGAACTTCTAGTCATCCCACCATCTACTAACCAACCTCAACCTGCTATTTCTCTCTCAGTGTGTGGTACCACCATAATTCCTAGGCAGCAGGCCCGCTGTCTGGGGGTTATACTAGACTCTGATCTGACCTTCACCCCCTATATCAAATCCCTTGCCCGCTCTTGTCACCTGCACCTCAAGAACATCTCCAGAATCCGTCCATTTCTCACTGTGGAAACAACTCAAACTCTCATTGTTGCTCTTAGGAAGGGAAGATCTCTCCTTAAGGAGAGCACCGAACGAACGGCTTGTAGAGTTTTTCTTTTGCCTTTTCGCCCTCTACTTAGCATCTGCATATCACAAGGCATTATGGGAAAGGGGCTGAGAAGCCCACAGCGCCCTCTGTTGGTTGTAACAAATCCTCAATTTGCTTTTGACCCACCGAGTCTTGAGAAAGCAAAAAGGATTTTTTAGCCAAGTCAGTATCTCTCATCTACAGACAACGCTGTTTCAGGATTTTTGTCCCTCTTCAGTGCAGAGTAGAGAAGATACTGGCTGGCTGTGTGGGAGGCATCGGGTAGCTCAGGAAGGGAAGATCTCTCCTTAAGGAGAGCACCGAACGATTGGCTTGTAGAGTTTTTGTTTTGCCTTTTCGCCCTCTACTTCGCATCTGCATATCACAAGGCATTATGGGAAAGGGGCTGAGAAGCTCACAGCGCCCTCTGTTGGTTGTAACAAATCCTCAATTTGCTTTTGACCCACCGAGTTGCTCTTATTCATTCTCGTCTTGACTACTGTAACTCCCTACTTGTTGGTCTTCCTCTCTGTAAACTCTCCCCTCTCCAATCTGTCCTGAATTCAGCAGCCAGGCTTGTCTTTCTTTCCAGCCGCTATACTGATGCCTCTACCCTGTGTCAGTCTCTGCACTGGCTGCCTATTCAGTACAGAATACAACATAAACTCATCACTCTCACACATAAGGCTCTCCACAGTGCTGTACCCCCATACATCTCTGTCTACCACCCTACCCGCTCTCTCCGCTCTGCTACTGATCTAAGACTACACACCTCACTCATCCGAACCTCCCATGCCCGTCTCCAAGATTTTGCACGTATTGCACCAGTTCTCTGGAACATGTTACCCCATGTGATCAGGCACACTCACAAACCTCACAGTTTTAAGTGCGCTCTGAAAACTCATCTTCTTAGACAAGCCTATCAAAATCCCTAATTGTCAACCCCCCAAATTCTGTCACAGATTCGTCACTTCCTGCACTTTGGCACCCACAGGCACTTATCTGTATATAGATGTATGGTTGGGATTGCAGGTTCATCCACATTTTATGTATACTACCCCATATTTATGTAACATGGCTGGTCCATTGTAAACCAAGCACTTGTCAGCCTTTGTTTCACCCATACACCCTAATAGATTGTAAGCTCTTGCGAGCAGGGCCCTCACACCTTGTGTCTCATTTGTCAGTAGCTTTTTTATAATGTAATGTCTGGTGTCTGTGCTTATTCCCTCGATATTGTAAAGTGCTGCGGAATATGGTGGCGCTATATAAATAAAGATTATTATTATTATTATTATAAGCACAATCTTCCTTCCGGTTTCCTTCGGAGAGAAAAGCCGTCCCCCCGCGGCCGTGGGGACGGCCGCAAAACAGGACAAATACCGGACGGCAAACCGACCGGTATTTGTACTGTGCAGTGAGAACACACCCTAAGTGTAAACATTGAAGAACACATAGTCAGTTCATTTAATAGTATACAAATACATGATTACAGATCACAATGGAATATCAAATACAGACCAAAATTGCAAAAAGAAAACATAATAAATAAATAATTGAATACCACCAACATCTCAAATGAATTGATCCATAAATATTAGAATAATCATAATTGGATACATATGTAAATACAAAATAATAATGTACAATAATAATGATGATGAATAAATAATAATAATAAATAAATCCATAAATATTGAAATAATCATCATTGGATACATATATAAATACAAAATAGTGATAGCAATAATAATGATAATCATAACAAACATAACCAAAAATAATAATGTATGGAAAAAAAATTATTTTTGGATCCATGGATGTATAAATTCATAAATCTTCAAAAGATATCCAAGGTCAAAAAATGGCAAGAGGTAAGCAATCAAAACAATAATGATGTTACTGGAAAAGAATAATAAACAATAATTAAAAAAAGACAAAAGTAAAAATACAATAAAATGGTGCATGAATCACAAGAAAGATGAGAAACTAAGTTTTTCATTTAGACCTTGTGGAGCCATAATTTTTAGAACAATCCAACGACACTCCTTCTGTTCCAGAATCTTTTTCTTATTTCCACCTCTGATGTTACCACAAATCCTATCAATACCCTTTAGGCCCCGTTCACACGGCTTATTCAAGCCGGAATTGTGAGCCGGATTGCGCTCGCAATTCCGGCTTGAATAAGGGGCGAGTGCGGGAGCGGTGCGGGGGCTCGGCCCGCCTGCCCCTTAGACTTGCATTATCCACGGTGCGTATTGCGCCTGGATAATGTGCATGTCATATGAGAACAGTGGATTACCGTAATTACTCCGACGGATTGGCGCCGTACTGCAGCGCAAATCCGGCACGGAGTACGGCGCCAATCCGCGGCGAAATAAGCCATGTGAACACGGCCTTACACTAAAAAACTTTGGATCACAATTGTGGTGGAAATAGAAGTGTCGAGGAATTGTTTTTAAAGTGGAAGGATCAGTACAATCTTTTGCTGACAATATATCCCGAACATGTTCACGAGTTCGAACTTTTAATTCTCTTGTGGTAAGTCCTATATAGATCTTAGGACAACCACAGGTTGCATAATAGATAACGTTTGAAGTCCCACAGAAGATACGTTGAAGAATTTTATAGCAGCATCACTGGAGACAAATTCCTCAGAACGCTCAGATATTAGGACATGCCACACATTTTCCACATGGAAAACAACCAGGCCTCGGACCCTGTGTACCAAACACATTAAGAGTAGGAGGATTATAATAACTTTTAACTAGTAAATCCTTGAGATTTTTTCCTCGTCTAGCAGCCATTAGTGGCTGTGCAGAAAGTTGCTTGGACAGGACAGGTTCAGTCAACAGAATAGGCCAATGTTTCGCAAGAATGGACCTCACATCATTCCACCTTTCATTATAGGTAGAAATAAATCTAATTGGTTGCTGCAAATCGTAATTTTTTAACTTGTTTTTGGATTATGTTTCTGCAATATGTGTTTATCTATTGGTTATTTACTATCATGTGGTTGATCTGAGGTGGGCTCATACTGTATATGAGGATATCTGGGGCATATAGACATACCCCCTGATGAAGCGGTGGTGAAACTGATTCACTGGTTGTCCTTTCTTGGACCGCTTTAGGTAGTCACTAATCACTGTGTACCAGAAACAACATAGAAAACAAGTTGTTGTAAAGATGCTAGTCACATAGTACTGTTTGCAGTTCCTCTCTTGCCCCCTAGTACATATGAGTGCTTGTGTCGGCTGATTTAAAGGGATAGGGTGCACCACCAATGGCATATCCCATCTAGGGTAGTACCATTTATTTAATGGGACACTCTCCAACGCTTATTGCCTAATCTTGGTTGTTGTGTAGTATTTGCTACTTTTTCCGATCATGCTGTGTTTTCTAGTCTTGATCTTGGCTATTCTTGTGACTAACCTATTTGCTTACCACCTGGGCTTACAATTATCTGGATCTCCATTTGGTTAAATACTGCCTTCCCTGACCCTTTGTTTGACTGTGTCTATTGCCTGTTCCATCTGCATTTATACAAGACATCTGCCTATTCCATGAGGGTAGCGATTGGGAAATATACTGAAGTGGAGCCCAAGCCCCCTTGCATCGGTTGAAAGTGAAGACCAGATGATACTTAGGCACTTCTCCCCAGCACAGTCATACCCCAATGACTTTGAGATAATTCACTACTGGCCTACATGTAGCCAGGTGACAATGCTCTGACCCAGTCATCTAGTCACCCAGTCATCTAGTCACCCAGTCATCTAGTTTGATCCTTGTCGCTAAGATCCTAATACTATTTTCCTGCTTTTTAAACATCAACTTCAAGAACTACCTTTTCATTTAAACAAAGAACTGCTTCTGGAGGCAAAAACTTTTATGGCATCATATATTTTGCAGTTGAAGTAAGGAGAATGCACTCAGATAGAACTGCAGTTGTATTTAAGAAAATGCTGAGTTTCACTGTTCTTATTCCTTGCCAGGACTAAACTAGTTGGTGTTCAGGCAATGAACTCCTATAATGTAATGAATTGGAGATGTAACAGATTACAGTAAAAGGTCGCACAGTCCTAGTGGATTGCTTTTTTCTGTGGCAGAGCTCTATAATCACAGCCTGGGAATACACCATAAACTGTTTATTATCAGATAGTCCATAAAACTATTGAGTCTAAAGAGCATATAATGAAAACATTAAACACCGCTTACATAATAGGCAAACAATGCATGGCCCTTGCATGAGATCCAAGCAAGCTTACTTTGCAAGATTCACTGCCAGCATGTCCCATGCGGACACAGCAGTCTATAAAAAGAAACACTTGCTCTTCTAGATGTCGTAAGATCTAAAACTTTTCCCTCTGGCCAGAGAGTCGAAATGTTATACATTCAAAAGCAGAATCACTGGTCTGGCTAGATTACAACAGAAATGACAGTTCACACATTGGGTCATATTTATCAGTACTGTCTAATTCTTAGGGCCACATGTATGAAACTGTTTAGGTCCAAAATTCACTCTTTTGCCCAAAGGGGGGGCTGACTACCTAAGGGGGGCCCCTGACTACCTAAAGGGGGCCCTGACTACCTAAAGAGGGACCCTGGCTACCTAAAGGGGCCCTGGATACCAAAGGGGGCCCTGACTACCTAAAGGGGGGCCCTGACTTCCTAAAGGGGGGTCCTGACTACCTAATGAGGCCCTGGCTACCTAAAGGGGGGCCCTGGCTACCTAATGGGGCCCTGGCTACCTAAAGGGGGGCCCTGACTACCTAAATGGGAGCCTGGCTACCTAATGAGGCCCTGACTACCTAAAGGGGGCCTCTGACTGTCTAAAGGGGGCCCTGACTGTCTAAAGGGGGCCCTGACTTTCTAAAGGGGGCCCTGACTACCTACAAACTAAAGGGGACCCTGGCTACATATACACTAGCTAAAGGGGGCCCTGACTTCCTGCACACTAGCTAAAGGGGAGGCCCTGACTTCCTGCACACTAGCTAAAGGAGACCCCCTAACTGCCTGTATACTACCTAAAGGAGGCCTTAACTGCCTGTATACTACCTAAAGGAGGCCCTAACTGCCTGTATACTACTTCAAGGGAGGCCCTAACTGCCTGTATACTACCTGAAGGAGGCCCTAACTGCCTGTATTCTACTTCAAGGGAAGCCCTAACTGCCTGTATACTACTTCAAGGGAAGGCCTAACTGCCTGTATACTACTTCAAGGGAAGCCCTAACTGCCTGTATACTCCTTAAAGGGGGGTCCCTAACTGCTTGCAGCCTATATAAATGGGACCCTAACTACCTACAGCTTACCTAACTGGAGGAAACCACCTACCTACAGCCTAACTTACTGGGACTCACCGAACACCTACCTACAGCCTACCTAACTGGGGTCCACCAACCTAACTGTAGCCTATCAACTTGCCTAACTGGGGCCTACTTATCTAACTGGGGGCTACTTACCTACCCACCCGTGGCTAGGTAAAGAAATGCTGGAAAATTGAGGATTCTAAGATATTTGTGTGTAAATTCTGCAGGAATGAGTTATGGCCGGGACAAGTCGTCATGGCAGTGTGGAACGGATGGAGAAGAAAAGGGAATAAGACCAGATCATGAGAGAAGAGAACGACTCATCAGATAAGATGTCTTCGGTGAGTCCCTGATTTCAGGGGTTATTTTACTTCTATATTGGATCAGTCCTGTATTCACTGTAATGTGATGTGACCTGAGCTGATGTCTGACCTCTATGTGGTCTCTACATGGTGGTGTTGTAGGTTATACCTGTGCTGGTGTCTGACTTCTATGTGGTCTCTGTATGGCGCTGTTGTAGGTTATACCTGAGCTGATGTCTGACCTCTATGTGGTCTCTATATGGTGGTGTTGTAGGTTATACCTGAGCTGGTGTTTGACCTCTATGTGGTCTCTATATGGCGGTGTTGTAGGTTATACCTGAACTGGTGTCTGACCACTATGTGGTCTCTATATGGTGGTTTTGTAGGTTATCCCTGAGCTGGTGTCTGACCTCTATGTGGTCTCTATATGTCGGTGTTGTAGGTTATACCTGAGCTGGTGTTGGACCCTATAGTGGCAGCGTACATGTGTCCCTGATTGTAAGAGTAAGGGAACACCTGACCCTGTGATAGGAGTCTCACTTTTACTTTCTTGCTGGTGTTTATTTTAGAAGATGGTGAGGTGCGTGACCAAGGGCAACGTGGAGGGGGATATTTATGTGGGTGGAGGGGGATATGGATGGAGCTACTTAGCCCTGTGTCTATGATATGTTAGACTGACATATGTGTGAGATAGATATGCGAGATAGACAGATATGTGACTCACTTGCTATTGTATGTCGCATTTATGTCTGAGAGGCTGGTAATATTTTCATGTACAGTAGGGTGGGCCCCAGACCCCCCAGTCAGACACTGCTTTTGCCCATAGTAACCTATGGGCAAAAAAGTGAGTTTTAGACCTAAACAGGTTCATACACGTGGCCCTTAGTGTAAAGTTAGACTAAACAGTCTTACAATGCGCCAGATTTATCATAGTCAGTTTTTTTAATCAGAATTGGCTCGCCTATGCTGGTTGTTCCCAAAATGGTACAACTCAAATAATCGCTTTTCATATTAAATCCAAGTGACAAAACAATGTTCCCACTGGTGGAGCTACTGATCCTTTCACATCCGATGCTATTACCACATATAGCACATGTGAGTAGTAGACAAGGAAAGAAAAGTATGCTGGGATATATCCATAAAAAAGGAATAAAGGCGCTGTACACACTAATATGTGGGATGGAATGAGGGAACTAAAGGCTCAAAAGGAATCACAAAATTAATATTTCGTGCCTCTCTTAATTTCCCAAAATATATCAGAATACAACAAAAGTAAAATGTGACATTAAAAGCAACTCGTTTCGTGAGCTAAAATAAACATGTTCTATCAGGCACAACAATGAGAAACAGGCGACAAACAGCAAATCGGGTTCATTTTACCTCGTGAAAGAAGGTACTATCCTTTATTCCATTGTACTTTAAGTAATGGTGACTGACTCCATCGCGATCATCCGCTCCTTCTATCTAAGGTTATTTTTCTTATATCAGAATAAAGTTTGGTTTAAACTGCTAAAAATTAATTTTATAGACATTAGAGACTTTAGAGAGAAGCAATTCTTCTGTTGTACAGAGATAATATTTAGTGTTAGGACCCATTTACATGAAGTTGCCTTGTTATGGCAGGTATGCTTACAAAATTTGAACACAATTGGGCACATTTATCAAGGTAGCATTTATCTGGCAAAATTTGCGCCACAAATACTGGCATTGGCATACTCGGAACCCTGGGGTGGCCCCTTTAAGATGGTTGTTGTCACGGGTAACGGTGTATGGCACGAGGGTAATATGGTGGCTAACTTCCCAGGGACCTGAGTACCCAAAAATTCTTCGTTGTCCCTAGTCAAGACCCAACACTGAGACCAATGCAGGGTTTCCCCGG